>JACEII010000015.1:4592899-4607886 GCA_014332785.1 Antheraea mylitta
GTGTGCGTGTGCGTGTGCGTGTGCGTGTGCGTGTGCGTGTGCGTGTGTGTGTGCGTGTGTGTGTGTGTGTGTGTGTGTGTGTGTCACAAATGAGGTATTACAGTGAAGCTGTGTTTTATGCTTTGCATAGTTGTGTTCAAACCCACATCCGCATTAATAATAATAGTAACAAATAGATTATTGAACATTAGGTATGACATCTTATATTTATATATATTACTTTTATTAGCGAAAACCGAGTAAGTTAAATTTCGTCCAATAATTATTTTATTGATAAATATATAATGGAAAGACTTTTTGTAACATGCGAAACTTCATCTTTAAAAATTCCTATCCTCTGCCCGCGACTTCTTTCGCGTGGAATACATACACTAACACTAACACGCAGCAGTTGTCAAAAGGAAAAAACATCCCGATTTCGAAACATTTTTCATCTGTGCTCCGCTCCTATTGGTATTAGCGTGATGATATATAGCCTATTACCATTCTCGATATATGAGCTATATAATATTGAAAAAATTATTCAAATCGGCACAGTAGTTCCTGAGCTTACCCCCTACAACGTCACAAACTCACAAACTTTACCTCTTTATAATATTACTATAGATACTTTTTTTTGGTATATTTTGTAGATAAATGTGTAATATGTTTTAATGAACCTAAAGTGAAGTTTCGTTGATCTTTTGTTTTTGATACTTCTCATCTGTATGATTGTATTTATTCTTGTTGAATGATATAGTATATCTGGTTGTTCAGATTGTTCGAGTAGTGGTGGCGGGTGTGGCGGTGCGCTGTGGCACGTGTGCTGGCACCGCGCTGCCTCGCTGCACACTGATATGCTGCATCGAGCTATCACGGTATGATATGTTTGCTACAAACTTGTATTCTCACTTTTCCATGTCCGCAATTCTCCACGCCCACACTTCTCCACGCCTCCACTCTTTCACACGCATACTCCTTCATGTCCGTAGTCCTCCATGCCCTCACTCCTCCATACGCATACTTCTCCACGCCCGTTCTCCTCAATTCCCTTACGCTTCGACGCGTGTACTGCTTCCCTCGCATACTCCTCCACGCCCGTACTCCTCCACACGCATACTCCTCCACGCCTGTACTCCTCCACACGCATAATCCTCGACGGCCGTATTTCTCCACACGCATACTCTTCATGCCCCCTCTCTTCCACACACATACTCCTCCACGCCCGTTCTCCTCCATTCCCTTACTCTTCGATGCATGTACTGCTCCCCTCGCATACTCCTCCACGCCCGTACTCCTCCACAGACATACTCCTCCACACGCATACTCCTCTACAGCCGTATTCCTCCACACGCATACTCTTCATGCCTCCACTCCTCCACGCCCGTTCTCCATTCCCTTACTCCTCGACGCCTGTACTGCTCCCCTCGCATACTCCTCCACGCCCGTACTCCATTCCCTTACTCCTCGACGCCTGTACTGCTCCCCTCGCATACTCCTCCACGCCCGTACTCCATTCCCTTACTCCTCGACGCCTGTACTGCTCCACTCGCATACTCCTCCACTCCCGTACTCCTCCACACGCATAGTCTTTCATGCCTGTACTCATCCACACGCATACTCCTCCAAGGCCGTATTCCTCCACACGCATACTCATCATGTCCCCACTCCTCCATACGCATACTCCTCCATATACGCATACTCCTCCATACGCATATTCCTCCACGCCCCCACTCCTCCACTCGCATACTCCTCCACGCGCATGCCCCTTCACGCTTCTATATTGCGATAAAAAAGAGACGTTTAAAAGGCAATCCTTTTCACGATATTACTCCTTGTAGCTTGTTGTAGATTATAGAATTGTTATGTATCTCCTTTCTCGAAATATTTGTCGAGTGGTTTCTACCAAACTGCCTTGTAACTGACTTATGAGTCCGTTTATTGCCCCTAATTAATACCCGACTCATAATTACGATATACAATAAGCGCTCTCCACGTGTGCGACTCGCGTTGTACATGTGAGCTGCATTGGCCAAATCGAGAACTCTCGAATGAAATACATTTTTTCTACACAAACTGCCCAAATGCTTCATATGTTTCCGGTTTTCGCCATCTGACTACGCTATCGGCCCAGCTTAACAACGTCACCGAACTACAATATGTTTCCGCGTTGTAGGTACTAATTCCTTTGAACCTGCGGCGTGAATGACGCTTGACGTTGGGATACATTTTATTTATCAATGTCGCGCGTACTCTGTTTTTTTCCGCGTTCCTTCATGTCGGAGCCAACATTTTTGTACATAAAAACTTATACCTAATACATTACCATTTCAATTGTCATATAAATTATAAACCATGTAACTATCAAACAAATTAAACATGTCTTCCTATCCAGAACAATATAGACGTCTCACATGAAATCCGACCAGTGGTTAATTAATATCAATCCGATGTCCTCTGAATTAACTTGATGGCTTGCAACATGGTCTTTTATCGACTTTTCCCGTTTAAATTTGATTATTGTTCAACGTCTTCTGACTTTGATGTAAAATTCCTTGTAATATATTGATTTAATTTTTAATTAAAATATCATGTTATAACAGACTCAGCTGTCCGGTTACCTGCTGCGCAAGTTCAAGAAGTCACCGGGATGGCAGAAACTATGGGTGGTGTTCGCTATGTTTACGCTGTTCTTCTACAAGAGCTGGCAGGACGAGACGCCGCTCGCTTCACTACCTCTATTAGGGTAAGAATACTTACCAGAATGAACTGCATAAATGTATTAGTGTAAAATGTATAGAGATATGACATTTGTCTACTTAATAGATTTAGAAGTAAATAATCTTTCAGCTAATCTTTTATATACAACTAACTGACTCGACCACGTGTTGCTGAGGGTAAGATATTACACGTTAAATGCGCACTATGAAATAACCTAGAGTTGAAAAAGTAATTCAAAATTAAAATGTAGCGACATCTATGAAATTCAACAGTCGGTCCTACAGATTTCTGTCAAGAAATTAATTTAAAGCGCCATCTATTCGAGACTAATGAAACTTACAATGAATAACAATAATCAACATTGACAATCATTTAATTTGTAATTATAAGTTATTGACGTCATTAATTGAAATATAAATTATTCTATCTCTCAAGTTGGACCAAATTATACATAAATACCATCGTTTCATGAAAATCGGTTGAGTAGTTGCGAATTTCGTTGTGGACAAACATCATGACACTGGATTTTTATATATTTAAATTTGGTGATAAAATCTATATTTGTAGATACTCTGTGGGTCCGCCGGAGCCGGGTGAAGGTATCGATAAGGATTTCGTGTTCAAGCTGCAGTTCAAGAACCATGTGTATTTCTTCAGAGCGGACAGTTACTACACTTATAACAGGTATTCGAATTGTTTTCTACCAATACTATATAAATATTATCTTGTATGATGAAGTATCCATAAAACTTGTATTAATCCATGACGAATAAAAGATTTTTAAGGTTTTAAATATTAGGTTCTAACTTGTAAAGTATGGCTCCAAAGTAATGTTCCATACATAATAATAGATTCAGATAACATTTACATATGAATGATAGTCATCTCTAAGAATGATTCTTTATCTATATATGGATACGCATTGAAAATAAAAATAAACGATTGTGAACAATAATTGTATTGTTTTAATAAATAATCATTTTATTATATAATGAGTTACTTTAATTAAATTAATCGATCACAATGTCCTTGGCTAATGTTATGTACCTACTTCGTCATTCATTGACTAAGTCGATGATTATACATCTTCGATAATACAAGCTTCAATACTAATTAAACATAATTCAATACTAAAGAGAACCTCTTGAAAATATGCCAAAAAAATTTGATAATAAAACCTAGCCAAATGTTTGTCGTTGTGATGTGAAATTTACGTTTTCAATGTACAAAGATTGTATATTATTTTTTTAGTTACAAAATTATAATATCATTATTACAATACCAATAACTTTCTTTTATTTATTCAAATTTAACCAATAAGAACTATGTTTACTTGAACTAATTACTCGGTAAACTAGCGTCTATTTAAAAATACTCTAAACTAATATTATAAAGAGGTAAAGTTTGTGAGTTTGTGACGTTGTAGGGGATAATCTCAGGAACTACTGGTCAGATTTGAAAAAAAAAAATTAATTGATATATAGCTCATTTATCGAAGATGGTTATAGGCTATATATCATCACGCTAAGATCAATAGGGGCGGAGCATCAATGAAAAATGTTTAAAAATCGGGGATTTTTTCCTCTTGAGAGCTTCCGCTGCGTGTTAGCGTTAACCCAAAGTAACTATTCCACGCGAACGAAGTCGCGGCCAGAGGCTAGTATTTAATAAAATTTGTTTTTTTTTTTGTATCGACAGGTGGACGGAAGTTCTACAGACCGCGATGATACGTCCCGAACACAATTGATGTAAAATTATAATATTTATATAGTTAATTTATTACTTGTCTTACGAAATCGTATGAGATGAAATGTGAGAATGATATGCTATATTGGTGCCATAGGTTTTTGTATGTGAGATGTGAATAATATATTTTAATTAATAAATATTAATGGAATAAACGGATCTGTCCAGTACGGAAACGCCGAAAAACTAGAATTAACCGTGGGTAAAATGATTTGACTGCGTTTGAAAACTTTATCGAGTCGATAAATAAGTCAAATGCGCCTTTGCTATCGATATCTCTAGTATCACTAGTCGGTACAGTGAGTCCGCTCGATAAAACTATTGGTAACCGAGTTTTATTGATAAACCTATGGCCTCTGTTTTTGGTAGATTATTTTATCGCTTTTTGTCGATAAATCGTATCAGTTGCCTCTTTTATTGGGTAAGGTTTAGTTATCGAGCGTTGTCGTTTCAAAATTACCTCTAAGAATATAACAAACGTGTTCGAAAATATATCGATTAACACGAAACAAAACAAAAACGTATTAACGTGATTCGGTAATAGGAGCTATTTAAGTATTGCGTAAGCAGATTTTGTAATTTCTGCCTGCCCAGCCCTTATCAGTAAGAGTAATCAATGCTCTAAAGCAATAATTATTTAAACATTTATATAAGTAAATTCAAATCTATTCTAATTCAGTAAATAAATAAATATATATATATATATATATATATTGCTGACGTAATCATCTTCCTGACCCCCACAAACCCCATGTCATCAAAAATAAGCAAATCAAGGAACCATCAGTGCTTACGTAATACTTGAATGACCCCATATAACTTGAGTTCTTTAGTTATATATGGTATCGATTAAATACTATAAAATATGTAAAATAAAAAAAGAATGATAATTATTTGTGTGCGATAAGAAAGAAATTTTAAAATCAATTGAAAAAGGACACAAAATAGGTATTTGACCGGAGAGTAAAAGAAAGAAGTTATTTTATAAACTGAGAGCGAGACAGATGATCGTGATAGAACGAGATAAATGTATGAATTAGGGAAAGTAAGCAACTAAGACAAGTATTAGAGAAAGACGTATTATGTTAAGATAAAGTACAACTTCTATAACTCTTCAATAAACTTGTTATTGAGTTGAATGCGCTGTTTGCATTTTACATACAGAAATATTTATTTAAATGTACTGTTAGCGTCAGTGAAACTGTAATTCTGTATGACATTTGTGATGATTAAGTTTGGTAGAAATTCTTTAACACGTGATCAGTCTATTGAGACACTATATTATCGAAGACTGATGTACTGTTATTCGCATAATCTCAATGTTATCGATATTTTTAATACAGTAAACATTTAAATGATAAGTATAAGTGTTATCGTGTATATCTGTGCTGTCGTCTCTCCTGTGGTTGGAATCTAATTATTTATTATTAGTCTATGGTATTATCATTTATTATCAAGTGTGCGAGTGGTTACACAAAAAGGGACCTCACAGTAAAATAATTGATTTCGAGTAAATCTCATTAAAGTTTTGAGTCGAAATGACTTTCGTAAAGAACGCGGGGGATGGGCGCGGCATTTTTAATGTCAGTGAGCGACTTCGTCAGTACTAGAGATAACCTTAAAAAAAACTAAACAAAAAAAAAAAAAAACTGATTGTAGAAACTTACCTGACATCACACAAATTAATGTGCGCTGTGTGCAAGGTGTAATTTTTCCAAAACCGCCTAGGCTCAGTAAAAATACATTTAAAAAGAACTACAACACTTAAAAATATTTTGATTAGACAAAAAAATACCCTTGACAATCCTTAACTTTCCTTTTTGCGTAACCACTCACATATTTATTATAAACCTTATTGAATATATCAGTTAAGATTTCAGCGGAGAGATATGATGTAGTATTAACGTATTAACCTATTTCAAGACATACGTATATGATTATGGACGTGTCACTTTATTTTAGGTCACAAAATGGAAAACAAAATTTATTTGATTTAATATTTGAGCTATAAAGAAGCGATGTCAATTTTTTAACATAAAAATAATATTGCATTTAGTGATTGCTTATTTAATATATTAGTTTTTGTACGTGGATTTCGTCATACAGATAGAAGATGTATAGTATATTTCTCATAAAACTATCCTTTTTCTTTTTTAACCTTTTCTGTACATTAGCTTGTGGCTGGGATTATCTACAATAATAACATGTACATTTTACAATTATCACTGGTTAATGTATGACACTGATAGATGTCACCGGTAGGGGTGTGCGTTTTTTTTTCCGAATTTTTTGTATACTATTAAATTATTAGTGAATTTTCGAGTACTTTCAATTCAGGGTTTCTTATGTTCAAGGCATTTAGATTTTTTATGGTACCGACAGAGATGAATACTCGTATATATTGAAAATGAGCAATTGTATTCTCTGGGTAATTGATTTTTAAACGAAAAGTATATTACAAATTTGTAAGTAGAATATTTCGATACACGATTTAAAGAAATTTAAATAAAACCAATTCAGAGATATTTCATTAATTCACGAATTATTCGATTTTTCAAATTATTCGATTTTTTTCGAATTATTTGTGGATTTTCGAAATCGATTCGAACGATATTCGCACACTCCTAGTCACCAGGAAACACTATGGCGATTGACAATGATTTAGTGATTGTGAAAAGGACAGAGTGTATGAGCGTTGGGTGCCAATGTAACCCTTTGCAGGTTTCTTTAATAAAAATTGACATTGGCTTTTTTCTTCTATATGACTCATAAGAAGTGATTTTTTCTACATGATCGACATATTTACCTACCATTCCTAAAAAACAAGCTATTAAATTGTGTTTACATGAATCATGAAATTGCATTTTGTTTCATACCTATAGGAAGCTTCATTCGAGTTATATCTTCCTGTTTGATTGTGTCGTTATCGACTACGGCTGTTTGGTCGTGTTTAGTTAAAAGTGCTATTTATTAGCGAGTGGTGTATATCCAAAGTGATTATTTAGATATATTTATAACGGTTATGTACGAACTTTTGGCAATAAAACACAATAATACATTTAAACGGATAGTAGTTTTATTTCATAACATTCTGTCGTAATTGTTACAAGTTACGAAATTACTAAGTTATTCATATATTTAGTGCGTCATAACAAGGGAATATATTTTATAAATTCTGAAAGAGAAAGAATTTATATATAAAAGTGCGTATCTGTATACCAGAGGTGATTACATAAGTCACTTTTTGATATTCACACACATAAAGCCACAGAAAATTCTAGTCGCCTGACGTTTAATAATGCAAAAATATATATGGTGGCAAATATATATGCCGCCATTCGGGAGCGAAAAAATGGCGTTGCACCGAACGCGCTATTCTGCCATTATGAAACATGGGAGATACTTGACCCGAAGTCAATTATATTTATTGTTAATAGGTGGGAAACGTAAATGATTATCTCATAAATTAGCTTCTAATAAGGACAAATCAAACTAATGTAAGTAATATTGTATTTGCTTTTTGAAATATGGCAGCATTTTTTTATTAGATAAATAATACTGTTAACTAAATATGTGAAGAATTTATAGTATACCTCTGATATATAGATATACCTGTCTCTATTATTACAGACCATTTAACAAAATAGTTCAGAATTACGATGATTCCACATTTGGTCTCGAAGCTCATTAAAAATGCATTAGCTTCTATAATACCACGCATGAGTCGAAACACAAATCTAGATATTCATAGATAAAATATAAATTGTATACATTAATATACTTAAGAACATTGTTTAATAAAAACTATCTGATTATTACATATTTGTTAAAAAAAGCCTCTTGAGATCAAAACTTTTTGGCGTTATCTGTGGCACATTAAATTTATCAAAATGTTATCAATAGTCTTTTATCTATAATAAGAATATTCAATTTATAATAATAATGTCATTTAATGTAGGCAAATTGTTTTTTTGGCATGTTTGAGCTATTTTAAATTAAGATAAAAACAGAAAAAAAAATCAAAGGTTTTTTACAATTACTAATATTTTCATAATAAAATTCTTTCCCGTGCTGGGAAATGGGCTCTTCGGGTACTAATTATTAGTGTATTATAGATTGCAGGTGCAATATAAATGACAGTACATTATATTTAACTGCTATATGGTGATATTATGTAAAAAAATATTTCATAGGGGTTTCCTGGTTTCTACACATGTATGAAAACATTAGTAAATAGTACGAAGTTTTTAGGCATATAAATGCATTTAAGTGAATTTACATGTACTAACATACTCTTTTATATTTATATATCTTGGCGCACAAATCTCATCCTTCCTGGAATAAAGGTGTATGTGAAAAAGTCAATGTTACAAGAAGAAATTGTTCTATAAAACAATATAAAGCTTGAAGAAAAATTTTAAACACTAAAAAGCAGATAAAATGTGTCCAAAAAAGGGTTTCAGTGGTCCAGTCTATTCGGTGTATTCCAGAACAAAAAGTTACTACATTAGTTAACAAAGCAGTAAAAATAAATAATGTATTGACGTCTAACCCTCACTTTCACGATCTTCTTTATTCCGATGTCAATAATATTACATTTTAATAGTTACACGAAAAGTGTATAAAAATGACGCAGAACAAATATCTGAATTTATTCGGATAGCTCTATGGGCAATGTTATTCTAGGGTACTTGTTCAAGAATACACAAATTAACTTATTACTTTATATTAATATTTATGCTATAGTTTCACCATTTTTCAAGATATTTTTACGTGCTGTGCACTTTTACTTATGCCTTTGTTCCAAGGAATTTGAGAAATGGTAGACTACGGGAAGGTTACATTCTGACACAATCAAGTTCGGAAATTCACAAATAATGATGTCATAAATTTGTATATTTCTTTGTGTTTGTCATCTATTCATATCTTATCGAATGTAACGTTTATAAACTGCGTTTAAGTGTAAAATAATAATTGATTCTCGCTAAAATATTAAATCTTATTAATACTAAAATATAAATACAGACTATACTATAACTGTCATGATATCTCTTAATTAAAACTTAATACATAATCTAATAAATAATAATTTAATAATAACATTGTTTATTCAAATGTTAACAATATTGATTATTCTTCTTTCGGATTTTTATCGCAAACTGTAAAATGAAATTACATAATTCCATTAACCTATATAAGATTATTTCTGTGGAAAACACTTTTTCCTTAAAAAAACTACATTGTTACATTTAGTTAATATGGCAATGATATTAGAAATATAAAATATGGCACACATTGTCATACAAAGACATTTCAAATATTTAGATTAACAATATCTACTACGCTATATTTATAAATTTGTTTCCTATTTAACCCGTATATTTTTGTGCAATACTGAAAAACTACCGTTCTTAATATTTATTATACGAATTAAAGTCGTGATGTTCATTTTATTATAATATACATACAACTACAAAATATTATTTAATAATAATAGAAAGGTCCTTCGCATCCGTACCTGCCGTGTAAACTGTCTAAAGTCGATACTTTTCATTCTCATATCATCCTCGTATTAGTAAAAATTATAAAAATATACGGAATCTTCAGTGCAATATTTCGTATCAACAGCTAAAACAGTAGTATAAAATAGGAAAAAAAGGCGAGGCAGTTGTAAGGACTGCCGAAAAAATGGAAACACAGAACAATGGAATAACTGTATTCTTTTTTGTATTTTTAAATAAATTATGTTCTGAATTATTTCAATTTCATAATTGGTTAATTTATATTATTAACATTAGTCTGGTTTTTACTTCTATTGGCATTCCGAGCTATAGTTATATACAATTTAACCAGGTTATTAATCAATCAAACACATGATGGGTTGTACTAGCTCAATACAAAATATTAATACTATATGTATACAAGCCGCTATACAACGTTTCCTTCGTCTAGCGCAAGCACATTATGATAATATGATGACGAGTTCATCGGTGACGCAAGTCATGACTTTTTTCCTCTACTAAAAATTGCTCAACGCGGTTAAAGAAGTTTTCACTTAAAATTGGTAACATAAAAAAAATACCTCGAAGGTTCGATACGATGTAACAAACATATTGAAGTAATTTACTCATATTCTCAAACAAAAAAATATGTCTATGGTTTGTCATTTTACAATAGAGATTAATTTTATCGGTCGGTTAATTGTTGGAGCTAATGTTTACATTCGTGTAGTCGCAACAGTGTCACCGTTTCCTTTGGCGTCCGTGTTGATCTGTTCCCTGCTCCTTCTGTTTTTGTTTCTACTTCTGAAGAAGGATGCGGTTGTGACCGAACGGATTCGGAATGAGCCGGGCGTACCGTTTGCTATTGAGTTGCCAGACCCTTCATTGTTTTGATCGCGAATCTTTGGCGACTGTTCCCTCGGCCTTGAACGCGATGTGAAACTATTCGCTTTCAATCGGGCCCCTGCATATTAACAATGACTTTATTACGACTAACGATAACTTTATTATTACTATCAGTGGCTCTATTATGACCAACAATGGCTGTATTATGGCTAACAATGTCTTTATTATGACTAACGAGACTTTATATTGACTAAAAATGACTTGATTTTGACAGGTGGTAAAACAGAGTCTTACGCATTGGATATTGAATTACTGAAAACTAGATTTTCTCCGCATTATTGATTATCGGTGTACTCGTATAGCCGTTATTGTAAAACAGTATAAATATAGTACCTATTCTGCTGATGGCGGACTGGCGGTGATTAGTGATATCGGGTGAGGTGGGTGAGATTGGTGATACGGGCGAAGGTGCGAGGGCGGGGGAGGGGGAGGTGCGCGCGGAGTACGCGGCGAGCAGAGCGGGCGCGCGGGTCGCGTAGTGCGCGCCGGTGGGAGTGTGCGGCGCGGACATGCTGGAGGAGGGCGCGGCGCTCGCGCCCATGCAGGTGGCGCGACGCATCACGAGACTGCTCGCGTGCGGCCTCCCTGACATTACCTCCACACGACCGCTGTAAATATTATTATTTATGGCAAACAATCTTCTAGATTATTATTACCATTGTCGTACAACATTATATATAGCCTTCCTAGAAAAATGAGCTATTTAACACTGAAATAATTTTTGAAATCGGACCAGTAGTTCCCGAAATAAACGCGTTCAAGCAAGCGGCGAACTCTTCAGATTTATAATGTTAGTTATAAATGATGTATAAATGTACTTGTCGGTGGTGTAGCGCGCGGTGCGTCGCAACTCGGAGCGTGTACGCGAGCGAGTGCGGTGCGCGCCCGCTGGAACCGTGTCCGCGCGAGTTGTGCGCACGCTGCCGTTCCCACGAGCTATGAATCATACATATTCTAAATAAATACATGGTAATATAGTAACACACTTAGCCTAAAAAAGAAACCGATCTGTATTTGTCTCTACGATATTTCATAGCGATGTTTTTCATAAAAAAGGCTAACATGGTATTAGGTATATATGGTCCTTTTTATTATTTGTAGAGTTAACGTAGCGTTTGACTAAAACTTCGCTACATTGTGATCTAATATTAAAAAAACACTAATTATCTTGGATCTGGTTCTCAAGTGCAACTGCCAGAAAATACCTACAGGTGTTTTGCAACAAGTTTTAGTTATTATTTTTCCTCAATAACATAGAAAGGATTTATTTTTTATCTTCATTGATTTTATTTGCTGCATGCCACAGAAAGGCGATACAATTAGACTATTTTCACACGACCTTGCTAGACTTCGGTGTTCGGATGAGAACCGGTGTTGTGAACATTTATGATGTTGTAGTCCGGTGAAGCTGTTAAGGCCTTGCTGGGTCAATAGCGTAGTAAGTTCGAAAAAAAAAACATTGTGAACTATTCGACACAGTGTTTACCCTCAACACTTTTAGTCCTACAGAAAGGTTGCGGAAGAGGGAAATTTTATATGAGTTTAAAACAGATTTCAAAAAATTGCGGTACATGATTTTAATTCACGACATCATGAATTATAAATTTCATGTTTTAGTAAAAAAAGGTTGTTCAAATGAAAAAATAATTGAAAATACTTTCTACATAAAAACTATAATATTATAATTCATAAATTGGTATTTTTTCAAAGTTTTGTAATAGATCAGTTTTTTTAAGCTTATGCTGCCAACAGTCTATTGATCTGTGTCTCATGAGGTTTACATACGTTTGTATGTGGCTTAAACCTTGTGGTTTTGGTACCGTTAAGTTGGTTTGAAAAGTAATTGTGGTGTGTATAAATAATACTGACGCATTGCGGCGGCGTCGAGAGGATGTGTGTTGATGCGGTTGCGGGCTTGCAGCATGTTGTACACGATGGCGGCGAGCGATCGCGTCGGTTGTGCGGCCGCTGCGGCCTGACTTTTCACAGCGCCGCGCCGCGACACCACCCACCACGTTTCCATCGGACCTTTACCCTTCACCTGAGTCACGCCCCGATACTCCAAACCGTACCCTTTACCTTCTAGGACCTGTATTTTACCAACATATGGTATCATATAAGTGAATTGTGTTTCCATCACCTCGAATTTTTGATGCGTAATATCTTTTCATTTAACATCATCATAAATTAATTACAATCTACAAGTAATATTACGTGTAAAACAAGTGCTTTGTCACACTTGTAATTATTGTTGGATATACCCATAAATGAATTTATAAATAACTGGCCTCTAACCGCGACTTCGTTCGCGTGGAATAGCTAACACACAGTGGAAGCTCTCAAGAGGAAAAATACGCCGATTTTTAAATATTCTTGATCTTAGCGTGATGATATATAGTCTATAACCATCCTCGATGAATGATCTATATAACATTAAAATATTTTTTCAAATTGGACTAGTAGTTAATGAGATATTAGTATAGAAATATAGATTACGAAAAAGTTAGAGCTTCCATTGACACTAAAATACTTTATAGATATGCAAAAACAAATGTTTAAAAGTTTTATTTTTTACATTAACTTGATTTCTTATTGTAATTTCTATCATACCAAAATATACTATGGTAGAAAAAACATTTTTAAAATTTAGCAGAAATAAAGCCTTATAAATTAAAAATACAATTTCACATAAATTTCTACAAAATATTGGTGTAATTTATGAGTTTTTAGATTCGTGTTTTTGATAAACGTATTTACAAGAACTTATATTTAAAGGGGGCATTACTTGCAGCTACACTATAGTTGTTTTACTACATTCCATTTTGAGCAGTTTTTAGCGACTCGGGAGAGGAAGATGTGGGACGTCTATACATTGAACAGAGAAACAGTAAGCAGCTTTGCTTTTACTAATTATTCAATTCAACAATTATCTGGTACTATTATCATCATCTTTGTAATGAGCCGAATTTTAATGTATTTTGACGTAATCATTGTTATACAAAAAATTATCAATATGACCTGTTTCGTATGACTTGCAACTTGTATCCGGCCCATTTCTCCGGTGCTTTCCATCCGCGAGGCCTCATTTACGGTGTCGCCCCAAATGTCGTATACGGGTTTCTTTGCACCGATAACTCCTCCAACCAGAGGTCCCAGGCTTATTCCTGCAAATAGAATATTTAAAGATAAATATTTTATAACTATTTAGGATTTCTTTCAGGCTAGATGACGCAAATAAATTAGGGATAATCATCATCCAAACAGAGTTTATGAGACAGGTGAACAATGGCGATGATAACTAAGTTTGATCATTCTGTATTTCTATTGCTTCGTTTTAAAGCATTAATGGCCGAGTCCATAGTGTATTCGGACACTGCTTCAATGGACGTAGGTTCAAATCCTAGCAACTGAGTCGGAGATTTCGGTGAAGGAAAACATCGTGATGAGACCATAGAATGGTAGGGCTTTATCTTAAGCCGCCGCTCGCTAGCTACCACTCCAAATTTTATAGTTGACAATCTGTTGCCAGGCTCCTGTTAGTGTGTTTCGGCACACGCACTTGAGAGCCAATCCTCTCTAGGCTTAGCTTGTTTACCATATAAGAGCACATCGTTATTTCGCATCAGCTGAGGTTGCCGTCAAACGCTAAAACTTATACGTCATCTCGCAGAAGGAGGCGGCGTAGAGGGTTCGCGAGGGTAACCCTGTGAGTGGCCCTCTCCGCCAACAGAGGACTAGAGGAAGGAGGTAACGATATGCCCGCCTCTTCCCGCCATCGTAGACGGACCTGAGGGGATGAGTCGGGGTCCATCTACTCATTGACAGGTCCGGCGGACGAGGGGAGGCAGCTGGTGTGTACCCAGTAGGAGCCCGGTGGTCACCTTCTGCCGGGCGGACCGTTGGGGGCGGTTATCCAAGGGGACTAGCATAGTTCGATCCCTAGCCGCCCCAACAATACAGCTTGTCGTGGGTTTTATTCCGTGTGAATCGGACATAACCCACTCTCTTCCCCGAGAGAGTGGCGTATCCATAAGGAATTTCCCCACGTTTATAAAAAAAGATGTTATTACAAAAAAGTTAATACGTATTAAATACTTGCTTTGAAAAGGTTTCGTACTAAATACACGGCGCTCA
>JACEII010000015.1:4607896-4634931 GCA_014332785.1 Antheraea mylitta
AACATTCAGCGCGCGCGGTACATTTAAAATGTATCCTTTTTAAAGTAAGTATTTCAGTACGTATTTAACTTCGCGTTGTTTTAATGTTCTTCTAATTGTTTACCTGTAAAGCGTTTATAGACCCCTTCTAAGTAATTTCTTAATCCTGTAATTATATGAACAATAAAGAAAAAACCAAATTACTACGCAAAACAGTTGGTTTTCGTGGCTAAGTCTCGTCTCGACTGCATTAGGTATCGATTTCTTTATCCTTGCTCCATGTTATGTAACTTCACATTATCTTTCCTCAATACTATAAGTATGAGTAACATTTAAAAGATATTATCGCGTGATCAGTATAAATCATGGTAAATATTTATACATACAAAAATAAATTATACGACTCACCGACTTTCAAGCGGAACTTGTTGAAGCTGTGTTCGTTGATTGAGTCAAGCGCTTCACAGAGTGAGAACGCATAGTCGACGAGGGCGCACAAATGTTCACAATTCTCACCTGATTGCTGTCAACAAATATCGACACTAAATAATAAACAGAAAGATCTCGAGCATGTTACAACTGAGGATGCAAACCCCGTCCCCTTTATTGCTTAAATAAATCTCGATAGGCTCCTAAAATACTAACAGAACGTCATCCTGATTCGAAAATAAGAAAAACTAGAATCCAATCGCAGCGCCACTTAATGGGTCTAATTATGAATCTAAACTATCAGGGATTCATTCAAGCACTCAAAATTTGCTATCAAAATCTGTCCAACCGTTTAGAAAGAGTTCAAGGCACATACTTCAAAACTGGCACTTTGTATTTATATTCAAAAGCTTTTAAAATACCACGATTGTGCTGTGAAGCTCTTCACTATATGTCTGTCTGTCTGTTTGCGATAAACTTAAATACTTATACTAAATGGATTTTCATGCGGTTTTCACCAATAGATAAAATGATTCAGGAGGAAGGTTTAGGTAGGTAATTTATCAAGTTTTTTTATTATCAGGGCGGGACAACGTTCGCCGGGTGCGTTAGTATAAAAGAAAAAATCAATAGATATTAGTGCCTTTATTAGATTATTTATACAAAGTTATTAGCTTTATAGTTATATCATTGTTTAAAGAAGATAAAAAATATAGTTAAGATCACAAATAATCGAATATAAACATAAAAGATATGGAAATCAAAGCGGTCGATGCCCAGCCTTGGTGGCGAACGCATCTGCCCGATATCTCTTTGTTCAATATCTTTTGTTTTCGACTTCGGTACTCGCAGATTAGTGACGACCCGTTGTTTTTCGCGTTTCGTTGTGCTTTGTGTTTGCTATTAATTCGACAAAGCTGCGCCGCACGTGTGCAACATCTACCTGAGTGAGTGAGACATTCCCTTACTTATATATTTACGCCTTTATTTATCTATTTATTTGTTTAACCATTTGCCTATTCCGTTAATTATTCATCTATTATCTTCTTATTACTATTTATTTTTCTATTATTTATCCATCAATTCTATCTTTATATATGTAACTACTTATTTATCTATCTACTTAACTGCTACTTATTTATTTTATAGTGTGTTATTTACGTAGTATATGTTCCCTTGTCTCGCTCACTCATTTACATGCTTTGTGCTCTCATTTTGTTTTAAACAACTCTCTTGGACCGGACTCAAGATAGTTCCCTAGTTTTTCGTTTGGCGTGCCCCCCTGCCCTTAAGGCAGGGAGGTTGGTTCGCGTCCCCCTTGGGCCACGGAATGGCTCCAAAAACGATTTTGTGTTAGGACTCCGCGACGACTTACTAGCGTATGGAGTTGACGAAAGCGTCGTCGACGCCATTCTTGCGCGTCATTGTCTCCCGGCCACGGACAATATCCAGTATGTGCCCCGTATGGCAGTTTCCGATAAATGTAAGATCTCGGACTCACCGGAGTCACCGCTGAACGAGGCGGATAGAGGACAGTTGTCGAGCTCCAGCTCGGAGGCCGGCTCCGAAATGGAGTTAGACACGGTTGCGCCCGCCGCATCTCTCACGCCCGCGATTACCGCGCCATCCGCAAATTCCGCGCCTTCTGCGCAAGACGATGACTTCAAAACAGTTACATATCGGAGGCGCCCCCGCCGCGAATCGCGCTCCTCCGACTCCGACCCGGGTACCGAACGCCCGGCAAAAAAAATAGTTCGTAACAAAGATGGCGCTCGGGCGCCCGTCACGTCTATACCGCGCTCGAACAGAGCTAACCCCGTTTCGGTCTCGCAAGTCGGCGCTACGGACTCCGCAGCGGCGACCAAAAAGCCCCGCGCACCGCCTCCGGTCACTATACAGGACAAGTCCCAGTGGACGTCCATTTCGAATAGTTTAAAAAGTCAAAAAATTAATTATACGTCCGCCCTTAATACCCCGACGGGTATCCAGGTTAAGGTCCCTTCGATTAACGACTTCCGACAGCTGACTAAATTCCTCCGGGAAGCCAAGTTGGCTTATTTCACCTTCACTCTCGAGGAGGAACGCCTCCTTCGTGTAGTGATTCGTCGCGTTCCGGCCGAGATCTCGGTCGAGGACGTGACTGCCTCCCTTAAGGAGCAGAATTTCCCGGTTAGAGAGGTACATCGAATGTACCACCCACGAACTCGAGCCCCTTACAACATGGTCTTGGCCCTCCTAGACCGCTCTCATGAGGGTAAAGCTATATTTAGCCTGACCTCCGTTTGCAACCTCAACGGCATCATCGTTGAGCCTCCCCGAAAAACCCATACTCCGTCGCAGTGTCACAACTGCCAGAGTTACGGCCACTCGGCGCGTAACTGTCACCTCCGCCCTAGGTGCGTCAAGTGCCTAGGTGATCATTCCACAAAGGAGTGTGGGCGTACACCCGACACCCCTGAGCCCCCCAGTTGCGTGTTGTGCGGTAACGCGGGACATCCCGCGAATTATCGCGGCTGCCCCCGTGCGCCGCGCACACAACGCCCTCGTCAAGCGAGACAGGCGCCCAAGGCGCCTGTAGCCGCCGCCCGCCCTCCGCCTCCACCTCCCATGTCTATGCAGGCTTTCCCGGGCCTGCCGGGTGTCTCTCGCGCCCCGGCAACGTCCGCAACCGCATCTCACGCGGCGCCCTCTGTACTGCGTGCACCACAACCCGGGCGGGCCCCTCTGGCCCCCTGGGCGCCCCGACCCGAGCCCCAGGCTCCTAAGCCTCAAGCTCAGCCCCAACAGGCAAAGCCAGCACAGGCCGCGTCTGCCTTCTTTTTTGGTCTCGCCGGGCTTGACTGGATTCACCAGCTTATCCTGAAACACGACATGCAAGAAGTACTAGGTTTTTACACAATTCTCCAGACCGAGACAGGTTTAGGCCAGCTCAGCGCGTTCGCGAAATATCCAGGCATTGCCACGACCCTGCAACGCCTCGTCCGTGAGGCTCAAAATTGTAAATAAATAAATTCACGGCTATGAACAAAATAAAACCGCGCGGTCTATCTCTTTCGTTTTACAACGCAAGATCCCTTAGGACACAGCGCGATCTAGTAGCTGCCTTTCTATGTAACAGACAGATAGACGTTTTCCTCATACAGGAAACGCAACTAAAACCAAAAATGCGTAATCGTAGTCACTCGCGGGGGTGGCACCTTAATTTACTATAAACGCTCACTTTATTGTATGCCGATTGATTCGCCCGTTCTATCCAATATGGAAGTGTCAGTATGCAAATTAGGGATGACCGGTCATCCATCCGTTATAATAGTATCCGCGTATCTCTCGCCGAATAGAGAGCTATTAAAATCCGATTTAGAGGCGATATTCCAGTTAGGAGACTCCGTTATTATTGCTGGGGACCTCAACAGCGGGAACGTCATTTGGAACAGTCCGACTACTTCTCGAAATAGGAAGATACTCGACAAACTAAGTGACGATCTCGCGTTTGACGTCATAGCCCCTATGGAACCCACTCATTATCAGGACAACTGTCGCCCGACAGTCTTAGACATAGCTATTTTAAAGAATGTCACGCTTCGGTTACAACTTATTCAAGTCGTACACGAACTTGACTCCGACCATCGCCCGGTAATATTACAGCTAGGTTCAAATACAGACACCACCCCTCCGCCGGTAAGGGTGGCCGACTACGCGAAACTCGAACGTTATCTCAGAGGTAACTCGTCATCAAACTTGTTAGATAATATTCCGGACGTGTTAGTGTCAAAAGCTGACGCGGATCTGGCTATCGATTCCCTGGTCAGCTATCTCCAGACCGCCGTTAAAGAGACCTCGAAAGAGGTACAAGCGGTGAATGATCGCCGCTTTATATTCCCAGATGACGTGAGAGCGCTGATCACGGAAAAGAACGCCGCGACTCGAGCTCACGACACGTACCCGTCGGTTGAAAATCGCGATCGCTTACGGTTATTACGCAAACAGGTTAAAGCTCGTATCGCAGAGATCCGGGCCGACAGGTGGGACAGGCTTCTAGAGAGTATCCAGCCATCTCACTTGGCGTACTGGAAGCTCGTGCGATCATTAAAGTCCGACGTGACTACTCCTATGCCCCCTCTCGACAGAGGCACCGGGTTGCTTCCCGCGTTCGATAGTTTAGACAAGGCGGAGTCTCTCGCAGCGAGTTTAGAAAAACAGTGTTCACCAAACACAGCCAATTCTGACTCTATATATATTGAATCGATCGAGTCCTCGGTAGAGCGCGCACTCGCGTCCCCTCCGGCGGATACTCTAACCCCTGTCACCTTTGATGAAGTATCGGATGCCATCAAGCGTTTAAAGCTTAGGAAGTCCCCAGGTCCCGATGGGATCAGGAACGAAGTACTGAGACTCCTTCCTGATCGCATCATAGCTCTATTGGTCTGCATCTTCAATGCGGCCATGTCCCAGGGTCATTTTCCAGCCGCCTGGAAGAAGGCCGTAGTGATAGGCATTCACAAGCCCGGCAAAAAAGCTACGCTTCCCGATAGCTATCGCCCTATTAGTTTATTAGATACGTTAGGTAAACTGTACGAACGGCTCCTTCTGAACCGTCTCCAGACATCCATATCAGAGTTAGATCTGTTACCACCTGAGCAGTTCGGATTTCGAGCCGAACACTCTTGTACGAATCAAGTGCCCCGCCTCACGGAGTACATTTTCTCGAAATTTAATGCAGATCCGGATCCTAATCCGTTTCCGACTAATCCTAATCCGAAACGCTCAATAGCAGTCTTTTTCGATGTCGCAAAGGCTTTCGATAAGGTATGGCATTCAGGGCTCATACATAAATTGATTCAGTTTCGTATCTCCGATAGGTTAGTTCACATATTACGCGACTATCTCACCGATAGGTCCTTCCGCTAT
The DNA here is from genome assembly GCA_014332785.1 of Antheraea mylitta. Classification (NCBI taxonomy): domain Eukaryota; kingdom Metazoa; phylum Arthropoda; class Insecta; order Lepidoptera; family Saturniidae; genus Antheraea; species Antheraea mylitta. Next base: position 4,613,213 of record JACEII010000015.1, read on the forward strand.
AGAGTGGAAGGGGAATTATCCTCATCCCACCCGATACGCTCGGGTGTGCCTCAAGGATCCATTCTGGCATCCACACTCTTTAATCTGTTCGTCAGTGACCTACCTCGGCTTCCGGAAGTAGAGGTAGGTTGTTATGCTGACGATACAGTTCTCTACGCTTCTGGTTGGCATCCGAAAGTTCTTAAGACACGCATCGAAAAGGCCGTTAGCACACTCGGTGATTGGTTTATTCGATGGCGTATAGAAGTAAATCCCGATAAAAGCGCCGCGATATTTTTCGACCCGATATCCAATAAGCATGAACGCAAACTCGCGCCTATTAAATTGTACGGTACACAGATTCCTTGGGCCAATCAGGTTAAATACCTAGGAGTCACGTTGGATAAACGCCTCACGTTTAAACAACACACAGAAATAGTCAGAAACAGGGCCGCTATGGTCATGGGTCGGTTACATTCTATAATTTGTCACAAGAATAAGATGTCCATCAGACATAAGCTTACGTTATATAAGATGTGTATTCGTCCTATTCTAACATATAGTTCACCCGTTTTTGCACACATGTCACAATATAATTTCGATAGATTACAAGTAATTCAAAACCGATTCTTACGTAAAGCCACCGGTGCTCCACCGTATGAGGATCTCCACAGGGGCCTGGAGATGCCTACTATCTGGACGTACGTAAAATCATTAACTACTAGATATTTTGAAAAAGCTGCGAATCATCCCAGTCAGTTAGTGGTATCCGCCTCGAATTATGAAACCGTACCAATCGTTCCGCGTTACAAAAGACGACCGCGACATATTTTCACCGATCCTCCGGATAATATAACGGCAGCGAACGATCAGTACTAGCCTGTCTCTCCAAACAGAGCGTGTTCACGCCCACGCCCGCGTAACCACAGATCACGCCGCCGTGGTCTGGGGGTAAATTTCGCTCCCGCACACCAGATTAGGCCCCCCTCGGCAGCGACTCAAGCCTAGGTCCGTTCCCCCGGCGTGGAGCCCTTGAGTACGCTGCTCGCGCGATACAGTGACACAAAACCTTACATCACTGCTACAACATTACACATAGCACCTATACGCACATGCACGCCTACACGCTCACACGCTGTTTCTCTTTTTCAGGGAAATAAAATAATATCCTATATAGTTTAGAGGAATTTATCCGACACAAAATACATATAGGAGTTGTTGAGGCACGCATGCTTGGTACACATGCATGTTTCAATAACTCATATACGTATATCAAGATAGCTTAGCTTAGGTTAGCTCAGATAGGTCGCGATTTTTGCACAAAACAGGCGACAGCCCAAGCCAAGGTGTGCCGTGCACCCTTGAGTTAGTCGCCCAAACATCCCAAATCGGCTGAGTACCTTCAGCGCTCGCCTCAATAGTTCGGTGAAGCTGTAAAGACCTCTACAGGTTAACAGCGTTTTCAGTTCGAGACAAAAAAAAAAAAGAAATCAAAGCTTAACTTACATTATGATCAGGGTCGAGTCCAGAAGCTGCCATGTACATAGCGCCGATCGTTTTGATTTTCTCAATGCTATTAAATCTATCTTCTATCAGCAAATTGTCGAAATCAGCTGCGAATTTCAACTGTAGTTAAGTTTTAAACTGAGCTCCTTAGTGTATAAAAATGTTATTGCCATTCTTTTTAACCAACGAAAAGAACGGAAGATGTTCTCGAGTCGAGGGGTATATATTATTTATGTATGGTCACACATAACTTTTTACTATCTAGTCCGATTTTAAAAATTCTTTTACTATAGCACATACTAACTTTTGCCCGCGACTTCGTCTGTATGAAATAGTTACTTTGGGCTAACACTAACACGTAGCGGAAGCTCTCAAAAGGAAAAATAAAGCCTAATCTTGAAACATTCTTCATTGGTGCTCCACTCCTATTGCTAAGACTAATATAGCCTATATATAGCCTTCCTCGATAACTCAGTTATCTAACACTGATCGAATTTTTCAAATCGGACTAGTAGTGCGGAGATTAGCGTGTTCAACCAAACAAACAATCTCTCCCGCTTTATAATTAGTATAGATGAGTCCTTACATTTCAAAACATGTTACATGCAAAATATGAATATTATATAAAAAAACTAACTTAGCGTATAAAAAAAATGTTATATGAACGATTTAAATAGGATTTACCTCATTTAGTATCGACACTATCGGTTTTATTCCAAAAAAGTTATACACGTTTTAAATTAAATTAAATTTTGATTTCTATTAAATCTGCCCTACTCGTAATTCAGTGTTGATTGTGCCTAGTAAGATTTAGTGCAGTTTTTATAACAGATGAGCCAAAAAATGTTCGTATACTTTCAATATACACCATTAATTTTTAGTAAACTAGGTGAATAATCATATAATAATATGTAGATATATTTTGTTATAAACGTTGAATGTGAACTAATATGATACATTACTAAAGATATCGTTCAGCAATCGCATGCACTCGACGTCCCTCTCCTCTGAATAGAACTCGTGGAAGTTTGAAATACTCGCGAACATGACGCCTACAGCGTCCCGCTGCTGTGAGTATAGCGTCTGAGAAGAGACAAAAACATTTATTTAAGACATCTAGCTACAAACGGAACATTTAGTTACAATCTGATTTTAGTTAATATCATAGTAGATCTATAAACTGGATCTTAAGTAAAGATAGTCGCTCTAAGAAATATAGGAAAATAGAAAACAATAGAAGGGTGAGAATGATCCCACAATAGAAGTACTCTCAGCTTATTTAAAATTATATTGAAGTAGAACTTCTTATGGCACGCTAGAGTAAAATTTTCGTTAAGCGCGAACAGTATGATAGATATGCATTTGTGTGTAAGTGTAAGTAGATATAAGTGTCTGTCTGAGTCTAGTATTATACAAAAATAAGTAAATGTATAGTTAAATATTTATACTATGGGACTTCGTGTAATATATAGCTTGTGAGGATTCTCTTTCTTCTATAAGTTGGCAGAAATACAAGTATGACAATCTACTCGTGTTCTCAAAATGGGTTTCTATCTGTGTCTTTTATCGCTCTTATGAAACGTATGGTTGACTTGACTTAATGTTGTATACTTGTGCTTATGTTGTGACTTAACAGTTTTATTACATCTGGCAATCGGTCCTTGCTGAGGAAATGGTCGACAACATGATCAGGAAGAATGTGCTTCAAGAGATGCCGGTTCAGGCGCTGATTCTTTTTCATTTCTTCGAGGTCCGACACTGCTTGCTGCTTCCACAGGAAGTCCAACCGGGACGTGACTTCTACTAACCGTCCGTGGTATATAACCACCACCAGAAACATCGTCATTAGGATCAACATTTGTATGTGGGCGGCAAACTGCCTGAAAAATAATAATAACACTCTCAATGCAAACCTTGGTCTATCTTTACCGTTTCAGAGTTTAATTAGACCAAGGGTTTCCTAATTTTTTTTAGTTCACGGCGTACTTTAATTTTGGTATTTTGTTATGGCGCGATGCTCTAACCTAGCAAGCTAGTAGAGATAGATACTATCAATAGAAATATGTACAATGAAAACAGATAGGCACAAATATTAACACATCCATAACATAGATCTGTTTGTGCTGGGAATTTAATGGTTTACGTTACACCAATAAATAAGTTAAATTACCGTAGAAAGGTTAACAGGAGTGCCTCATGGCGATCCTCTTTACTTTGTACGGCGCACCCTTTAGGAACCTCTAGATTAGACATTTTGATCTGTTGTCTGTGTTCATCAAAGTATAGCAACCACATTTTTATAGTGAAGTATTAAATCTCCAAGTAACAACGGTTTTATAATTACTTGTTTTAACCACCAAGCTTCTAGATTATTACCATTATAGATTAGGTAATAATATTACAAGTCACTTGTAACAATCTCAATGTTCTAACAAAATGGTGGCTCCATTTCCAAAACTTTCTGTGTTTTCGTGACATCTTAGAATTCATGCCCTGTGATATTATTTCCTATCCAGTTCACTTGTACACAATAATCAAATTATATTACGTAAAACGCGACTAATATTACAGAACATAGAGCCAAATAACACAAGATTGGGTACTACATAAAATAGTGGAGGATGAAGATACTAGAGAGCCGCTCCAAATATTCATGGCAAAGATAGAAAAAAAAGAAATAAATAGAATAGAAAACGGAATTTGCAATAAAAAATGTTTGAAAGAAATAGCCATAAATAAATAAAGTCTCGGATAAAGTCCGGGGAAATCGGGGACCTAAAAAAAATAACACAAGATTATGAATAAAGTATAAAATTCACTACATGACAAAGAGCCTACCAAAACTCCTATATAAGTACTTTTTCTTTTCCTATGTAAGTTAGTTTCGAATCTTAACAAAAAGTTAGCGCATTTTGCGAAAAAAAAAAACGTGGTGGTATTATACCATAGTAGTGTCCGACTGTGTAGATAGCAACCTCAAGTTAAAAGCTCCTATAGGAATCCTCCGGCAGTTCAATGCAAATCTTCCCTAGTTTAGCATGTCATCATAGACCACTTAGATATCAATCATTTAAAAGCGGATGGGAAAATAAACAAAACATCTCTATGACTAAAGTTATTCGTTAAAATTGCAATAAGTTCTAAAAACCAGTGGTTATTGATAACAAATGGATATCACTTGAAGAAACCTGACAAATGCATTCACAAAATTGTGTATGAAGTTTATTAGGCATACTCACGTCTCCCCGCCTGAGTTGTTCTTATAATCACTATAGTTCTTGACAAGTAGTACGCAGTACATGATAAAATTGATGGCAGCGAGAAACGTCTTGATTAGGTAGTAAAGTTTCAGCACCGAGGTGAGGGCGACGAGGCACAACACCCAAGTAAAGGCCACGTACTCGGGCCGGTAACACTCTTCGTCCAAATAATCATAGGTGGCTCTCGTGCTATTCTCGGTGCTGACACCATCAGTGGTCGAGACCGTTGAGCATACGTATATTTTCATTGTACTGTCAACAAATTTGATTCTTTCGATTAAATATTATTGATATTAAAAAGCTGGACGATTTGTTTATTTGGTTGAACGCGCTAATCGTAGAAACTACTAAATCATTGAGAAAGGCTTATAGGCTATATTATCACGCTGAGATCAATAGGAGTGTAGCACCAATTAAGAATGTTTCAAGATTGGGCTTTATTTTTCCTTTTGAGAGCTTCCGCTGCGTGTTAGCGTTAGCCCATAGTAAATATTCACACATGGACACACGGACGAAGTCGCGGGCAGAAGTTGGTTTGTATATATTTTTTTCCAGTCCGTGTTTGGGGGAAGGAAGGAAGGGAAAGGGAGAGGGAGAGGACGGGAAATGTACCTCTGGCGCTCTCGCTGATCAAACGAAACCCAACAATGCAAGGACTATTGCTTCGGGTCGGTTTGCTGTGGGTCGCGAGGTACTACTTCCGGCGAACCAACCCATTCATGCTGAAACCAGTAATAGTTTCAGCATAGCTCTACCACCAAAAAGAAAGTTTGATGATTTACCTAGATATAGACATTATTGTGATGAAACTGCAGATATACACGTTTTTCCTGAAGTGGGTCTTGCTAAGCGATGCTGAGAAGTTAGCCAGCCTTGGTAGAGCTCTTGGAAACTGATCCATCATCACCAAGATGAAGAACAGAGACAATGGGACAGTCATCACCGCCAGGACTACTATCAGTTTCCAACAACTGTAATTACATTATTTCACAGCATACAACAAATACACTTTAATAAAAAATAATCTTTAATACAAAAAACGAAATTTCCAATTACGAAAACCATTTGTTTATTACAGTGTTTACCAACAGGGGCCCACGCCCCACAGGGGGGCAATATGATACTTAAAGGGGACAATTTAAAAATGGACTTGAAACGACTATAACCCTTTTGCTTTGGGTTATTTAAATGCAAAAAACGCAAATAAAAAAAATGCTGTAAATAATTATCAGGTATAATTTCGTTTGAAGTTACCAAAATACCAACCAGCTAATTAGAGTCGTCGAGTAAGTTTTTCATTATATGTTTTGAAATTTAATTGCGACGTTTTGATAACAATTTCATAGTGATTTCTTCCTAAAATTTATCATTTGTATTTATTAAGAGAACATTAAGAGAATTAAAGGTTAAAAATTATGTATGGAGGGCATAAAAATTTAGAAATGTTAAGGTTGGGCATGGCCTAAAGAAGGTTGGGAAACACTGGTTTATTAGTGTAATGAATAAGTCGTTGAGTAGTAAAACGAACGTATCAAAGTGAAACTTCTTATGTGGGAAGGTTTTGAAATTTTGAACGACCTTCTGGTGTGAAGAGAAATAGTGGGGGTGAACACTGCGTCAGATAGAGCTTTGAAAACTTCGTTTCTCGTCTGATCATCGAAATTAAGCAATGTTGGGCGCGATGAATTTTTGGGTAGGTGACCACTTGGTAACACCGCGTGACTTTGGCTTTTTGTTGTGTTTTTTACTTATAATATTTCCTCATAATACAAAAGTTTGATTTCTGTATTAAGTCTTTACAACACATCTTGTTTTTTTTTAATTTAAGCCATCTTCCTTTATCTTATTCTTATGCTTGATTATAATTATAACTCTATATAAGTGACAGTCATGCATGTTAAATACGTTGTTTTTAATTTGTCAGTTTGGCAATTTATTAATTTATAAAATTTCGTTGTAATGACTACTGTGATTTTTTTTTAATATAATTTAATTCACCAAACAAAAGATTCAGAATGGTAAAAAGATTGAACCATATTTTCATGCTGCCAACTACCGACTAGTGTGACCGCTACTTTATTTCAAATTACCCATCAGAGATGGCTATCTTTTTCATATGTTACTATAGCATCTATGCGGAATATTTACTACTTATCTCTTGTTATAATACCGTATATAATGTGGTAGTTACTTAAAGACAAACACTTACTTGTAATGTACGACCACCTGAACTGCTACAATGAAAAACCAAAGGACGAGGCAGCACATAACATTTGACTTGAAGGTCCGCTCGTCGACTTTCCCGAAAAAGTGCTCCAGTTCTTTTTGTTTGAATCTCAGTGTTAGTGTACTCATCTTCTCGACCCGCATTTGACGGTTACTCTTCACTTCTATCGCGTGATTAATTATATCTTCCTATAGAGAATATTCTTAAAATAAAACATCTTTAACTGAAATCGGTATATCGATTATAATGCATGTGAAATTTTATGCAATGATACCACATCCGATATGTTCACATCCGGATCTAACATTTGATAAACGTATTCCGTTTTATGTGGTATTTACAAACATATATGTAGCTGGATGCACAGGCACATTATTGCATCGTTTATATTACAGTTGTAAGTTTTATTTTATATTAAAGAGCAAATAAAATATGCAATGAAAAAGAATTCCTAGATTTATGGGGCTCTGCGTACGGACCCAAGTGCTTCTCAGATCGAATGGACAGTTGCGTTCCGCCAAAGCAACAAGAAGACGACATACTCCTTGGCAAAGGCTGCGATGTCTGTGTCCACGAAGGACCCTGTGGAGACCAAAGCTAAGGTGATGGCTAAAACTAAGCTCCCCTCGGTCTCATACTCAGCTCATTATTTATATCACTGCAGCTCAAAGCGACGACTCTGCGATGAGTTATAACGAGATTCTCGTGAAAGCGAGACTTATAATAAATCTGTTCAGCCTAGGAGTACATGACTTATCGATGAGAAGAACCAGTAACAAGGATGCTCGAAATTTCCGATGCATATGGCTCTAAGTTGGCTCTCGAACTGGCCTCGAGATTTCAAAAGATTCTGACCGATATCGCCACCACAGTGAGGTCCGTCGTGCAGGCAGATGTTTGTGTGATCAGCCTGGATGACTCAATGTCCAGGAAAATAAAAGCAACCGAAATACGCACAATGGGTGTGGGCATGGACAGCGTACATAAATCCCTCCCGGTCGACGCGACCTGGATACAGGTGAACGCGGAAGGACGCTTTTCAGTGGGCTAGAGTGTGACTTGGCTCCATCTGTTAATGGCTAAGCCTATTTGCTGCTATAAGTGCATGGACATGGACCGCACTCGCCCGTTGTACTCGTTGCTGGTTTATCGGAGCGGCCTATGTTTCCGATGTGAGAAGCCAGGCCACAAGGCCTCGTATTACGCAGCTGCCAAGCTGTATTACGCTTTGTGCCGATGCCGGACGGCTGGCAGATCATCAATTCAATTGACGTCATCATTGAAGTCAAAAGTAAATACAAAGCGCCCAAGGTAGGTATCAGTGAGGTTAATAAGAAGATAAATTAATATAACTGAGACGGAGATATTTGATAAAGATGGAATTTCGTTTACAATAGATCAACGTCAGTGGCTTATCATTCCCAACATTTTAATACAATTATTTACATGGACACTCTCTCTTAGGGTTAATGAAAAATGATATTCTAGGAAATGAAACTAAAGCCAAATCGACTTATCAGTTCAATTATAACAAAGTAGAAGTATGAAATTATAGAGAACTAATTTGAAATAGAAACAGTTAAAGTTACCTCATCATCAGACAGAGGTGTGACGTCATCAATTTCTTGTTCACAGTCTATCAGAAAGAGATCCCGTCGACGTTCTGCGCCGCTCAGGTAATACTAAATAAAATTATATTAATATTAATAATAACAAAATATTTTTGTTGACATCTGTATATTAATTGGCAATCTTTCAATAACCCTCAGTGGATGGACCTCTTATAAATAAATTTAATAGCTGCGCTCCAAATAATGAGATGTGTTTCTGGTCTGTACCTCATTGATTGATTACGGAACATGCAGACGCTATAAAGGGACTTCCTGGCTGTCGACATTATCAAAAAAGAAGAAGAATTTGAACGCGAAAAATAAGGAACAGTTTTAAAGTTTGACGCACCGCACATATTTGTTTTTATAGACAGTTCGCTTCATACCGCCGTCGACGAAAGCATTGTGTTTTAACGTTTAAGTTTTTTCCTGTGACTATCTTCAAAGTTATCTAATATATCAAATCATCAGCACCCTTTCTCCCGCTCATAAGTGGAGAACAATCCGCAGACACCGCATATTTCGCCTGTGACGCTGCTGCTCTGTACGAGGTGCCGAGGTGCAGGTCAGACCACGCTTCTATTTGGGATTCTTGTTATTTTTAATTTATTTCAGGGCCTCCAACCACTCTTAGGTTTTCTATTATTTATATCGCATATACCTCGTGGGGCCTATTTACATTTACGCGATCCCATCATCCTCTTCACTCAGCTTTAGATGAAGGAAATTATCGTGACGAAACCATAACTAGGTGATAGATTTTTCCTAATACCTAGTTGGCTAGTTACAATTCTGAAATTTTAAATCTGGCGCTGAGCAACTGCAGTTGTGTTACAATAGTTGCACTCAAGTGACACACTGTGATCAAACGTTAAAAATTCTAAACAATAAAAACAAAATATTACATTCTGGAAAGGCATTTCCGGCGTCCAGTCTGTGGCTATATCATCCTCAATACCGCTGCTTGGGCGGCGCTGTATCGCTTTCCACAATTGTTGACTTGTCGCTTGATCCCTATAAAAAAATAATTAACGTAAATAAAAATTAAAAAAAAATGGATCAGGCGCTAATGAAGTTGTAGTCGTAAAAAAATAAACAATTTAAGAAGAAATTCCAGAAAGAAATCTTTGTATAATATCAGATCTTTTCATCTCCGTTAAGCCGTAGCGAATGTTGTTTACTTGTAGGTTATTGTTTCTTTGATAAACTTCGTCAATTGAATTCCAGTTAGAGGATTAATTTTTCGATAGAATCATAGCGGAAAAACTAAAAAAATGTACTTTAAATGAGCCATGAATGTGTAAATGATATAAGTAATTCTATTTTGTGTACATACATAACCTTGGAGCGATGTTTCCTCCAGCGCGGTTGTTCTGTGGTCCGTATGAGGTAAGTGGTGATCTCGTGTTCCTTAATAAAAGAATCACGCGAACCTCCATCCCCGGGCTCAACTTCGAATGCACCGTTTAAATATTCGTAGGTCGCAGATGATATGTGAACTCGCCTGTGTTTTAATAGACTGATATAGATGTGGGCTGCCTTCGTTTGACTTACAACTATTAAAACCATGCCGATTCAAGCTTCAACGTACAAAGGAAATATTCCTTTTCAGATTCGAAATACTTTTTTTTGTTTTTGATATTGTTGCGAAGAGTGCTAGCTGTATTCAATCTGTTCATAAATTATTTACACCACTCACATTTGTTTTAAAGGCGTTCTGGGCTTACAGTTTCACCTATCGCGGTTACTTCACATGATATATGATAACTCCGCTAGTCAGCGCAGTGTTATAGTGGGGACTTATTGTACAGAGTGGAACGGGGATATTATGCCTGACTCTTCACTTCCTCTGTATTAAAATATTATAAATTTTACTTACAATATACTATATTATATAATATTATATATTTAGTATTACACTTACCAAGTATTAAACATTACATAGGTATATTCGTAATATAGAGAAATACTATTTTACTAAATACAAATGAGATATTAAAATCACTACATTAGTGAGTAGTATTGGGACAATAATCATGTAAGGTAACCTATTTTAAACATGTCATGAACTAGATGATGAAAATAATAATCATAAATTGAATTGTATTTTCTATATATTACTATAATAAAACTGTAACGAGGCCAAATCTGTACATTAAATATTTTTTGAAAATTTTAATTGGGGTAGACTTTGTTATCGATATAGAAGCCAAAAATAATCTTTTTAATTTTTTTGTCTTTTTGTCTGTCTGTCCCTGTGTACACGTATCACTCTGAGAATACTGAACCAATTTTAACGAAACTTGACACAGTGATAACTAATATGACAAGGTTACATCTAGGATACTTTTTGTATCATAATACACAAGGGGTTCTCCAGTATAACAGACAAAATTAAAAAATTTGGTGTTCATGGAAATCTTAATGGATTTTGGTATTTTTCCTTTGTGCTATATATAGCCGACAGATTAGTTAAAAATTTAAGCTATAGTTCATCTCCCTGTGCTATTAAAAAAAAAAACAAATAACAAAAAAAATGTTGGGTTCCGAACCGTCGCCCCGTCGATTGTTTGATTAGTATTAAATAAGATAAAAATTAAGCACATTACCACTAAGCTACGGCTATATGACGTCTCTATCCGAAAATAACAACTACATAGGAAACCTCGACAAAGTTGTTAAACGAAACTGTACCTAATATGTAATAGGTTTTAGGCTTATTATATAAAATAATTTTCAAATAACAACTTATTATAAATTTAAACCACTGTATAGTTCGGATTACCAACTGAAAACGGTAGATGTCGCTGTAATCGGGTTTATTAATATTTTTCACATTTAAAAATATAATTGAAACAGGTAATAAACCAATTTGGTGCAGACGAAGTTGTACGGGTCAGCTAGTCTAAGAATATGTTTGCTTAATATGCATCACTTATTTTTTGTTTTAATTATTTACTGTTACTGTATTAGATTATTTATTAATTGATTTTAATTGAACTTTATAAACGAATACAATCAAAATGAACAGTATATATATTTCAATAAATACTTTTGTAAAAAAAAAAAACATAAATTAGAATACAATGCGTACACTATTTATTCAACATAATCTGATTGTAATGTATGCCACTTGATTTAATCTATTTTACATTAAGTATAAACGTTTAAGAGGTGACTACAATTTTAATAATTTTTCCACTCACATTGGAGTGAAAAATATAATCGCTACCAAGAGTATGTTTATTACAAAATTTGATGGGAAGCAAGTGTTAATTCCTTAAGACTCGGAAATTCTTATAAAGCGCTAGAATAAAGAATTTTGCATATACCCGGGGAGTCCTCCGCTTTCTATATGATTCGCAATTGTGACGTCCTGCGACCAGAGATCAAACTGCCACTTCAGCTGTCCGAGAACTCCGCATAAGACCTTGCCGCTGTGGATACCGATTCTCATATCCACGTTCACCTACATATATAGTGTTTGTTAACTTTTTGTAATATACTAGTTTTATATATTGTAGAACCTCGTCAAACTTCAAGGGAAATGCGACAAAGTTTGAATCATATATTTCTATTTAGAAAGATTTTATAGAACATTTTATAGATTAATGTGTTCCACTTGCAAAAGCTTAGATTCTATGATATCTCATTTTCTTGTTATAGAGATAAAATTAAAATAAAAGTTATCGTATTATTGTGGGCGTTACTTTACGCTACCGCCTGGAATTGATTGGTCACTGCCATCACTATGATACACAAAAAAATACGTATGATTTTATGTAATTATTATGTATGACATCAAATCAAACGTTTTTTGTTGTAGAGATAAGTGACAGCTGCCAATCAATTAAAAGCGCAAAGTAACGTCCGCTTTGTAGTCCGGTGAAGCTGTGAAGGCCAATACGAAAAAAAAACCGTCCGCTGTAATATTATGAATTTCATTAGATTTGGATATAGATTTCCGCAAAGTAACACCGTCTTCAATCAAAACAGGTTCCTGTTATGAACGTAATGCTTAAAGTTAAGATTACTTCTAAAAAATGTATGAACATATTGTTAACGAAATTCTTTGATATACTACGATTTTTTTCTTATCGCTGTAGCGTATATTTTTAAAATCATCAAGTTATAGAGATAGCATAATCAATTATTGACATGTTTGAAATACAGAGGTCAAACATAGTTTTTTGAATTGTAGAAAGAATATACTTATAATACACTTATAGATTCTACCGTAGTATAATTACGTTTTATCAAATTAAAATGGTATATACTTATTGTAACGAGCGATACCTTCAATTTCTCTCTGACATCTCTTATGGCACGTATCATATGGAGGCCCATGTTGACACAGCACTGGGCGTGATCATCGCGGCTCTCCGGTAACCCGCTGGCGCAGAAGTAACAGTCACCGAGCAATTTGATACGCAGACAGTGATTCTCCTATCGCAATATTGTTACTAGAGTTATTCTAGCTATTATTAAAGTTTTCTTAGAAATACTTATTTTGGTTTTGTTTAGGCTACCGATCTTCTAATAAATAATTACTGCCATTGTCGAGTAGGAATTACAAGCTTCTTACAATAATTTCAATGAACTAACAAGCTGGAGGCCATCTTGTTAGTACTTTCTAGAGAGTTTTATGGAAAGTCAGCATTCATGTTCCGTGATAATATTTCCCAGCCACTTCTCTTGTACATAGTAACCAAACGATATTACGTAAAACGCCAAAAATATCATGAAATATAGAGCCAAATAACATAAGATAATGAATAAAATATATAACCACTACATGACATTCCAAGATTCCGCCAAACAGTCTGGTGTAGCGTTTGATTGAATTGCAATAGATAAAGTAAAAAAAAAAATAACACGTAACGCTTAAAATTAAAAATAAGTATAATAAAATTAATTACAAAAAAACACTAGTATCAACATTCACGAAGTCTTACTTAACAGTAAACTTCAGTAAGCTTTGAAACTGACATCTTTTGAAGTGACGACAAAAGTCATGATCTTAGAAACTTAAGACTATGTATACTGTTTAACAAAATTTGGCAAATAAAAAAAGTAACAGCCAATTAACCAACTAATGGTGAACACATCGTGAGGAAAGCTACGTTAAGAGAAATGAAAAATGTTCATTATGATGTTCTTCAATGAAAGTTTGGGCTAAGTTACGTCCATCGACACAGCATCAGAACATGTTAACAGATTCTCAAAACTTCACAGGTTATTTAAACAACAAATGTGGTCTTACCGATGCCAATTTATCGAAGCGTGCAAACAGCTCGTTGAGTACATTCACTAACTCCTGCGCGGTGCATTTCGTTGACAACTCTGATGTACAAGAAAACTATCTTAAAACTTCATATCATGTTTAATCATACTGTCAACATATACAATAACAGTGATATGATATCAATGTTAACGTTGACATTATAATTATGAAATGCAATACGTAATTTCCTAAATTATGGATTGTATATAGATAATATTGGGTTATATATTATAGCATGCATTATACCGATGAGTTCATATTCTAATTTAAAATTGTAGAGTAACTTTGTCCGCGTGTTTGATATTTCGTCCATGAGCTTGTGTAAATTGAATAACATGACTACTAACCAACCCTGTATGTCAATCTTGAATGTCCATTTTCGAATGGATTAAGAGAAAATTTACGAAAATAATCTCACCAGTGAATCCTTTGATATCAGCATACAGAATCGAGACATCCTGATATCTTTGCATGAAAAGATTTTTGAATTGCTGTTCCTGGAACTCTCCCTTTACTTTTGATAAATGACTCCAGAGATCTTTGGCAATGAAATCCGGAAGGACTGTTAAAAACATTAACAATATTCAAATTTAAATGTTTAGATTTAAAAATCGCAAAATTATTAAATCGTGTACTTGTATGAACTATGTTTAATGGGCACGGTACATAAGCTGTGCGCAACATAGCTAAATTGATTAATTTTTGCAAAGTTTTTGATATATGGTCAAACGATAACAAAAGATTTGTGACTGCAAATGCGCGTGTAAGAATCACTCATTGACGAATCAAGGATTATTTTCTGGGAGAAAGCCTAACGTTTGCAAAATGAGTGCTGATGACACCGAAATTAAAGTTAGTGTCATGATATTATGTGGAAAAAATATAATTCATACAATGAATACTGGAGATATTGGTGAATCTGAAATAGAAACAGAAAGCAGTAGAAATTCGAGAGTAAGCATCGGTAAAACCCTGTCGTAAGATTCAATCGTGGAAACGCTAGCGTCAGAACCTTTTAATTCTCGACCTGACTATGCTATTGAAATGCAAGGTCCTAACAGCTATACCGGAATACGCGTCAGATCTATTCTTGGTGCAAAGTACTGGTACTCGCGTTCAATTCGGCCTTCAGGTTTATATTCCTATAATTATTGGCATTTTAAGATTACGGTCCATTTTGAAGTTAATTCTACGTAGGTATAGGGTACTTGACAATAGATAGTTTTCACAACTGGTTACTTTTTTATATCATAAAAAGGTTCCCGAGAGAATAGAGATATCGCCCCTGTGTTCCTACTGTTCAATTGATGTTAATTTCTTCTTCGTGTCTTAAGAAAACGCTAAATTGTATTAATGCTATCGGTAATAGAATAAATATACGGCACCGCTTCTTATTAGGTTCCATTGTTTATCACTTTCGACTTTAGTCTTCTTCCATGTCACCATTGAACGGCGGGTTTCGAGAAACGCCTTCCTTTGTCCCCAGTCGGTAAGCGATTTTGCGTACATTCCGGCAAAGTTTACCGCAGCATATAATAAAGCGTTTGCAATTTGAAAACGTGTCTTGCATGATGACGTCTGAGGAAGCAAATATTATAATTCATTGTTAGAATATACCTATAAATATACTATTACATCGGTAATAATTATTATAGATTCTATAAATATTATAAAGGAGGAAGTTTGTGGTAATAGGTGTGTTATTCTTTCATGCAATAACCACTGAACGGATTTTTTTAAACTGACTAATACTATTGGTCTGACGTGCCTTCACAACTACTCCGGACTATAACGATTTTGATATTTTTTACAGTGATATTAATACATGGGCTATCATTTCTAATGATATTGTTAACTTAGCCAAAATGTAACGTGGAGTGTCAAGTAAGTTGTAGAAATCCTGTTACCGAGAGTTATACGATGTTAACGCTTGATGACATCATTTATAAAGATACAAACGCAGACAATGTTACGGGTAATTGCTAGTATAATATATTCGAGCTTTAAACGAATATTCTAATATGAAGATATATAACAATTTCGACAAAAACACACTTTGAAACTAGCCACAGTTACCAAACCGATCAAGTTGTCATTCTACATTGATTAATTCTTATTTTTGATATCTTCTTTAATCATTTTATTAAGTAAGTATTAATAATATAAAATCATGGAGATAGATCTTGACAATTGTACGAGCACCATACATTAAGCGTCACTAACCAAACAGGATTCCAGAGTTTCGTAACCCAAAGGGACTTATTTAGATTATCGCATTTCGGAATCACCTAGTATAATACAGTTGGCAAAAGGCTCGCAGGTCGACATGAGAGTGATAACTGCCGATATATTATTGATATCTTTGCATTCGCCATTGTTTTTGGTGGATTATGCTTACTTTCACGTATAACGTAGGCAATTTACCGTTCTAAAGAAATTCAGTTAAGGCTTGTTAACAATAGGGATAAACCATGTTAACCGTTTATCCCCCTCTCTTAAACTTACGTACCACACCGCATGCCTCATTTCACACACCGCTGAACGTGTATCATAAAAATCATAGGTTCTTAAAGTCGTGATCACTTTATAATAAACTAGCTATGCCCGTGACTTCGACCACGTAGAACCTGATGTATAAAACAGTGACTAATAGTCATCTGAACATATTAAGTCTAAATACTAAAAGTTTTGGGGTGTAAGGGGTGTCGAATAACATCTTAAGACTTGAGACACCCAAATCAACCTCACCTGCACGTGGTGCACCCTGCTGAATAACGAACGAGGCAATGGCGAAAGCGGGGTGGTAGGGTTTTACAGCCTGACTGGGTCGCAACCACCATGTATATGTAATAGTGATTCGCTTCTGCGGGTCGCGTTTCGGGATCAGCCTGTGCATATCCAGTACCGAGTGACTCGTCATTATGGCCGGCATGACAGCGGCGACGGGCGATGGATAATCTGTCTCTCGGTGGTTGACGATGTTTTTGGATTGTATTATGCTTAACATCAGGCATAGTGCAGTCACTATGTCGTGCTTCAATGAAAAAAAATACTATCTACTTTTCTCTCGTCCTTAAGTCGCGTCGTCATTAACTTTTCATAGACGGAAGCAATCTTAATCAGACAAAGTCTAAACGTTACTCGACGATATGCTGTATGATTTTCTTAGTGAAGTTTTATTGTGAACGCGGTAATTTAATAGTGATACGTCTCCAAGCAAACAGACAGAGATATTTCTAAAAAAGATTTAAATACATTTTATCACTTATACCTAGACACCTGCAATATTACATTGTATTTTTTAAATATAAACTCTGTCAAATTTACTCACTATTAATTCGTCAGTGTCTCCTTCATATTTGAAGGGAGCCGCCGTGGTTAGTATGTGGGACAGAGATGAAAGTATTCCAATGATGATACACCACATGAGCGATAACGGTAACATGGCGTACGGCACGAACACAATAAATAACATGTACCACACTTGATTCTGAGGGTCCTTGAATCCTATACCTTGGCCGCTTAGACCTGCAACAAACGAATCAATTACCGCCTCTTTGGAGAGACACAAACTATAGTTTTAAATCTGCACCTGTACTTTTTGATGGGATCTAAGAATGTAATTGAATTTATTGTTGGAGCATATCGTGGTTTATTATACATATGACTACATTTAAGTTTTATTATAAAATTGTTACTATTATTATATTTGCAAATGTATTGTCATGTTGATGGCAATAATTTTATATTCTATTTATAATCTTGAGTTATTTGATTCTATAATTTGTAATATTGGTGGAGTTTTACGTAATATAGTTTGGTTATTATGCACAAGTTAAGTGAATGGGAGATAATAACACGGAGAATGGATCCTGACTTACTGCAAAAACTCACTGGAAAGTTCTAACAATATGGCCACCATTTTCTTAGAACATTATAATGATCGTGAGAAACTTGTAATATCATTATTTACTAGACAATGGCAGTAATAATCTAATATTAGATTGGTTGGCAAAGATTAAACATAAAAAACGTATATTATGATGCAATATACGATCATCCGGATGTAGATTTAAGGCTTCAGAATATCGCATTTGTAAATTATTCTTTGTGTGTTCTCTACAAACTATACATTTTTGGGTGTTCAATTTAATATATACCAACATAAAATATTAATTTCGCATGGTAGACCTTTTCTGGTGTCCTTTTTTTCTGACACTAAGCAAAAGTTATCTAACGGTTGCAGCCAAGGTCTAGACTTGAGATAATTTCAATGTTCTAACAAGATAGTGGCTTATTTGTTAGAACTTTCTATGGAGTTTTTGTTGCATCTCAGAATTCATGTTCCGCGGTAACGTTTCCCATCCACTTCACTTGGGCACAATAACCGAATTGTATTATGTAAAACATTACCAATCTTACAAAATATAGAATTAAATAACATAAAATTATGAATCTATACTAATATTATAAAACTGAAGAGTTTGTTTGCTTGAACGCATTATCTCAGTGTTAGATAGCACATATGTCGAGAAATATCAAGGCTAAGACCAATAGGAGCAGAACACCAATGAAGTAGGTTTCAAAATCGGGGTTTTTAGCGCTAGCCCAAAGTAACTAATCCTCGCGGGTGAAGTTGTAGGCCAAAGCTAATGAAACATAAAATCCATTATATGACAGACTAGCATCTCGCAAAAAACTTTCCACAGAACGTAATCTATTATATCGATTTCACTGTCGTAAAGGAAAAATTATGACGATTTGTGTGTTTCAATTTACCTTGAGCGATGAGTAGGAGCCATGTAGATGCAGCTGCCCAGTGCAGGTAGTCGTTAGCGAAGCACTTCCAACATCCCAACAAGCACACCCCAACATTCAACCCGCAAAATGCAACCGTCCAGGCTATCTTATATTGGTCTATTGTGCTCTCCACTGATTAAACAAAATAGGTCAAGGATTAATTTCACTATATGAGGTATTTTATTCAATTTATTCAATTTTTTTTCATGAAAGGTCTTTGTTAGAAATTACCAAAATGTGAGTTATATCTTAGAGAAAATTAACAAGTAATTAAATATAAATTAATAAGGAAAGAGAGAAGAGCTCATAAAACAACGAAAAAACAATAAGTATAAAGTACCCGTTTCAGTAAAATGTATATTTAATTATTTGTCAAATTTCTGTGTTTTTGTATTTCTAATTGTCATCTTTAATTAGTAAGTCGCTCCGCGGGCGGTCTTAAATAATTTTATATTGTTTATGGTAATTGCGACCAATATAATTTTCTTTTGGTACCTTAATTTTAAATGTTTAACACAAGAAAACAACAAAAAATATCCCATATTTCGATCAAGCAGCCACTAAAATTGTCATTTGTTTATTTCATATCTAATTAATTACACTAAATTTTTGTTATATAGATATTTAACAATAAACCACGGAAATTTAATCAATTCATCTCTAATGGTTGACTCAGAATTTACCTTATGATTAAAAATACTCAAAATTCTCTCGTTAAAAAAATTAACACGTAAAATTGTTATGGATTCAAATAGGTTTAACAGAAATGTATTTATTAATTTGACTTGACCTTATTCGAAGCTTATTTATGAGATAGGCACTTCCGTTTCCCGCCAGCATGCCCACTTTTGACAGTAAATATCACTAACTTCCGGTCAAATATCTTACTTGTGTCTCGCCCCACCATGGCAGAGAGGTGTATTTAGAGCGACGCCGTCTTTCAACTTCATTGGCGTCTTGTTCCCCGCCGAGAACAAACGTGCAAGTGTAATACTTGCACAAAAGTAAAAAATATTTGCAGAAAATATTTTATTTTTTAATTTTATAGTCTGATTAATATTTCCAGAAAATATTGTATTTCTGCTTTTCAAGTATATGAAAGAGTGTTAATATCTTCCTGGAAGGATTGGTAAAAAGTATTGTAAGGCCGCGTAAGTAGCTACTTACATATTAACCTATTGCTGTTACTGAGGAACAATATAACGATACCTTTCGTTGAAAAACGATCACATGAGTACAAGCTAAGTCTGTTTTAAGAACGGACTATTTTATTTAGTGTTAATAACAGTTTTTATGCTAACAAATTACCCCGTTCGAATTTCTGGTCATTTTATGAAGTGCTGCTCTTTTATAAAATATTATCGTTTTTATTGCCTAATATACCGGTTGTTTATATACATATATTGTGTGTATGCATACATCTCACATTATATATTTTTTCGAATGTGGAAATAAGTGGTGTTAGTGAAAATTTCATTAACTGTAGTTACCTCGAGTGGTACTGAAAATCCACCTTTCCCCTAAATAAAAAGTGTACGCCGCAGTATATATCGTTATATAAATATCCAATATATGATATATCGAAGTACAACCCTCTACAAATTGCAAGCAGCAGTGGTAAGAATTATTATTTCGAAACCATGTTCACTGGATATTCAGATCTTGGTATACCTGCGGCGAAGCCATGCTGCATTATATTATCTTGTTTTACTCTTAAATGTTTTTAATGAATTTTTATTAGCTGTAAGACCCACGACAGTTTATTTATTTTAGCAGCTCTTCTTCTTCTACTTGTGGTGATACTAGCTCGTAGTCGCTGATAATGGATTTTGATTGTTGTCGGATTGAGAAAAGCAATAGTAATGATCAAGTATGCAAAATTCTACCCTATCATCAGACGAAGGAGCTCGTGAGCACTATGCACGCTAGTGGAATCTCAATACCTCTGGCCTGTCTTCACAGCGTGACCTCTCGGGCTCGCGGATAGAAGTTTCTCCTCGAGCGAGCACGTAGTGTCTCCACGCAGGAACGTCAAAGTGAGTTGGCAGGCTTATTCAGTTTCCTTGCACAGGAGAACATCAGTGCAGGATCACTGCAGATTATATAAATAACCTGCGTAGGGTTATTCCGATGGTTATTGGTGCCAGATCACGGCTAAACCCGCGTAGGGTTATTACGAGTATCTGTGCAAGATCACGGAGATTATGTAAATAGCCTGCGTAGGGTTATTCCGACGGTGATCCAGCACCAATATCTCGTGTAGGATTAGAGTGTCGGATGATTATTACGAGTATCGGTGCAAGATCACGTCGATTATATAAATAACCTGCATAGGGTTATTCCGACGGGTATTGGTGCTGGATCACTGCTATTTAACTCAAATTATGTAACGATCCCGCTGAGGGCTCGTCAGTGTCTCCGCGTAGGAACACGTTAATCACATAAGCCCGCGCAGGGCTTTCAGTCAGTGCGTCTTGCTCAAGTGCGTCTGCTCAGGCTCGGGAGTACGCGCATCGCATAACTAGCCCGCGCAGGGCTATACGGTGCCTCTGCGCAAGAGCACGCTAATCACGTAACTAGCCCGCGCAGAGCTATTCAGAGCCTCTGCGCAAGAGCACGCTAATCACATAACTAGCCCGCGCAGGGCTATTCAGAGCCTCTGCGCAAGAGCACGCTAATCACATAACTAACCCGCGCAGGGCTATTCAGTGACTCTGCGCAAGAGCACACTAATCACGTAACTAGTCCGCACAGGGCGGCTATTCAGTGCCTCTGCGCAAGAGCACACTAATCACGTAATTAGCCCGCGCAGGGCTATTCAGTGCCTCTGCACAGGATCACGCGAAGCATATAACTAGCCCTCGCAGGGCTTTCAGTGCCTCTGCACAGGAACACCGAAGCATATAACTAGCCCTCGCAGGGCTATTCGGTGCCTCCTCAGGGGCTGTTCGGTGGCTCCTCGGCGCCTCCACGCAGGAGAACACACGGATGATGACTGATGACTAGCAGTAACTAGCACTTAGCCCACGCAGGGCTATTCGGTGCCTCTGCGC
>JACEII010000015.1:4634941-4653846 GCA_014332785.1 Antheraea mylitta
CAGGGCTATTCGGTGCTTCCATGCAGGGGCACGCGAATCATGTATCTATCCCTCGCCTCGCAGAGCTATTCGGTGCCTTCACGCAGGAGCACGCGAATCATGTATCAATGCCTCACAGAGCTATTCTGTGCCTTCACGCAGGAGCACGCGGATCAAGTAACTAGCCCGCGCAAAGCTATTCCATGCCTATTTAGATTCCATGCCTATTTAGTGCCTCTGCAGTGCAGATGCACGCAAATCGTTTAACGATACGCAGTTTGTTCAGTGTCTCCTCACAGGAACACGCGTGTTTCTGAATCAAATTTCGTTGGATTATTCGGTGCACGTGAATTACGGAAGCAACCCTCGTAGCGTTAGTCTGTGGTTCCTCGTAGGACACACAAATTATATAATGAACCTTCGAAGGGTTATTTGGAACCTCCTCGCGGGATTACACTACACTACAGAAGCATCTACTAATTGAAGTATATTAAATCGAAGGTTTAATACTACTTTGTATTTTAAGCAGTCCCGAATAGCTTCGGAGGTCTAACTGTTCACATTTACAAAGTATTTTGGCTACTGTGGTACTAATAAAGACTATTACTCAGTGTTCTAGTAAAGTCTCAAGAGTTTGCATAGCTTCAAAGAATCTTATAGGTTCTATGTAACGCCCTCGTAGGGTCACTGACTAACATAGTAAGGTCATGCCTCTAATTAATTGATTGCAGCGAAAATTTTGAGCCAACATGTGGAAATGGTCGATTAAATGTTTTGCCGAATAACCCAAAGTAACAGTGCTGCTATGCAGTCAAGGTTGTCTCTTACGTAAGTTCGCTGAACTAGTTCGATGAGGCAGCATGAGAGCGATGCGTCTGTTACCTGTAGTGGTTGAGGGCGACGGGGGCCGAGGCGCAGCGTCTCGAACGCCTTGCGGTCCGCGAGGTGACGCTGCAAGCGCTTTATAGCCTCGAGGCCAACAATCGCATCGCTCGCCACATCAATAAGGTACCTCTTTAGTAAAACCATTTCGTTCGGCTTTTAACATAACGGCAGGAACAGAAATCTCTAGATTAAGTAGTATGGTGTCGCACACGCTTTTTGTGAGAATCCTTTCGAATTGGTTATATGATGAGTAGTTTGTCTTTGAGTCGTAATTTAAGTTTGCCATCAAAACTTTTAGACCAAGAGAGTGCTTCTAGAAGGGCTTTGTCAACATTATTTGCTCAAAATAAAGGCTACTGGGAAGTTTGGTTGAAAACGGGTTTTTTGCGCTTACTTTGCCAAAATTCTTCCAAGCCATAAATTTGTACTATTTACACATATTTTTTGATGCTAGTATAAATCTTTGGTTATTTTAACCAAACCCAGTGATTTTTACATACAGCAGTTGTCTTTGATATCACTTAGGGTGTTTTTAGACGGTTAATGTTTTAGTTTCGTACTACTAGATAGCACTACAGATCATTGACAGCTCTTATGCTGTAAAACTTTTTCAAATAGGAATGTGTAAAACTTATTTAAAATATCTTGGTATATCGATTCAGTGGTGATGCAGAGCACATTGCCAGTATTACTACTCGAGTAAATTAGAAAAGAAGGTAAATAAGCTAAACAGATTAGCTCTGGCGTGCCACTGCCGGAATACACTTATAAGCGTTTGACGACAGATTTTCTAAAAGAGATTGATAAGTCTTCTCATCACTAAGTTTTCATTTTTTTTATTTCATAGCAGGCAAACGGACAGATGGGTCACCTGATTTGAAGTAATCACCACCGTATAGCCACTAACAACACCGGAGGATTCGCAAGTGCGTTGTCAGCCTGCGTTTGTGGAGAGGGGGGCGGGAGAGGAATTAGGACTCCGACGCTCTCACTGACCGAACGAAACGCAACAATACAAGCACTGTTACTTGACGTGGATGTTTTTGTGGGTCGGATGGTACGATCCTGAACGAGCCGACCCATTCACGCTAAACCCAGTAATAGCTTGGCTCTAACACCTACAACCGTTTCGTATACGTAAACCTCTGGCTTTGGCTAAATATTCGAACCAGAGGGCCTAACCAAGTTGCTTATCTACAATCGCTACTACAAATAGAAAACGGAAAAATGTATGGAGATGACATATCACGTGACTTGCTTCTTGTTCCTGTCTTCGGGCCCTTGCTTGCCCTATCTTGCCCTTGTTCGAACTTACGCGGTGTTCGAACACGCCAACCGCTATTATCATCATAATATTATAAACTAGCTGTACTCGCGACTTCGTCCGCGTGGTACTTATGTAAAAACGGTGATTAATAAAGTCATTTAAGTATATTAAGTCCATTTATTTATCTATTTCCATCTCGTACTTACGCCGCGTCGTCATTAAAATTACAATAACTTTTGACAGATTTGACCAATTTTAATGAAACAAAGTCTAAGTTATTCTGGATGAAACGTTTTATAATGTTCTTGGTCTCTTCTCCTTTTTTCTCTCGAACTGACTACGTTATTGGCCTTACTAGGCCTTCACAGCTCCACCAGACTATTAAGGCGAGCGATTAAGGCACTCAGCCGATTTTGTTTAACATGCTCAAGGGTGCACGGCACACCTCGGCTTGGGCTGTTACCGAAAATAACCCGATCTGTTCTTGGCGTTGTATTAGAGTGAAACCAGTACTTTAGCAGTGATACGTGTTCATACAAACAGACAGGCAGAAAGACATATCCAAAAATGATTGAAACGTATTTTATTTAAAAAAAATTCATCGAAAAAGTACAGTCACATTCAATTTACATTCTGATTATATGTATAGAAGATTAAAAATAGTATAAAACAAAGTCCTTTGCCATGTATTTCTGTCTAAGAACAATATGTTCAGTCTGTTTGTCTGTCTGTTCGCGATAAACTCAAAAATTACTGAAAGGTTTATATGACGCGATCGCTAGTAGCCCCAGTGATTGGTGGGAAAGGTTTAGTGTAATTTGTCATGGTTTTTTAACCTCAGGGCTGTACAACGTCCACAGAATCTGCTAGTCAGTACCCGCTCGTCAAAATACAAATCCATTTGTTGTTGAATTATAGTCATTTTCTCTATACATCTAATAAAAAAGATATATTTAAAATAATACAACCTAATTTGCAAGGTAGGAAAGATATAAAGCTACTAATACACTACATCAAATCTATTTGTCCGTCTTTTGTTCGTTAAGCATGACGTATTTACTAAAAATAATTAGTAAAAATGTACTTACTATTCTGTCTTTCGTTCAACGCGTATATAATTGCCAAACACACCTGTAATACAAAATTATCATTGTACAACTGCCTTTACACCACACCTTTTTTCACGCGCGATTGTAGTGTGTAGGATTGAACACGAGAAAGCGTGTTACGCGAATTCACTAGCGATTGCTATTGTTTATCGATACATACCCAATCTTTTCTGCGCGTGTGTTTTGTGCTGGAAAGACCGTGTGGTGTAAAAGCAGCTATTGAAGTAGTTTTTTAATAGTGCCTCGAATATATGTTTAAGAAATTAACGTGAAATGTTTCGTATCAACGGATTTACTTACCTTAAGTATTAAGTCGACTAAGTTAACCATAATTAATGACTTTTGTCGTTGCCTTCTCGAATAACCTTGGTAGGATGCCTCTACTTTCTCATCCTGAAATGGCAGTAATGGATTTTTATGGTATGATATAGCAAATCGGTATGGCTATATAGCTCGATGTAGTTGATACACGATGCTCTAAAACTTAGGAGTAATAATTGTTATTAGCCTCAGGACCATGGTCTTCTCAAGGATAGATTATATGTGTAACCAACCTCAAAAATACAATCTTGAGGCTAAATACAGTTGTCACTATATAATCTTATAATCACTATATAGCCTTTTCCCGCGACTTCGGTCGCGTGGAATTGTTACACTGACACCAACACTAACACGCAACAGTTCTCAAAAGGAAAAAACATCCCGATTTTGAAGCATTTCTCATTTGTGCTCCGCTCCTATTGATCTTAGCGGGATGCTATATAGCCTATAACCATTCTCGATGAATGAGCTATATAACATTGAAAGAATTATTCAAATCGGACCAGTAGTTCCTGAGATTATCCCCTACAACGCCACAACATCGCGATGTCACAAACTCGCAAACTCACAAACTTTACCTCTTTATAATATTAGTATAGATTCTCAACAAAGCAGTTAAGCTGAGGTTAAACAATTGTTACTCTTGAGAACAAAGTGTGAATGCACCGTTTATCAACCATATCTTTCGGAGGAAAACAGAACTGCGTGAGCATTACAGTTTTGCAACAGAAACAGGTGTGTCGTAGGGCTCCAGTAGTGGAACATACAACAATCTGTCCTCTGTGTTATATTTCTACACATAAACTATTGTAACGTTATTGATACCTTAAAGATATTTGTTGTTGATGGCCAATAAATTCCCATGCAGTATTTCAGTTCCCTCAACATTCCTTCGGTATCGTCTGGAAAAAAAAATCATACGTATATGTAAATCTAAGGTGTCTGTACTCTTTAGTTTTATGTGAAAAAAAATATTGCAATTACCTTGGAATAAGTAATATAATACATTTTTAGACATATCTGTGTGTCTGTTTGTATGAACCCACATAATTGCTAAAGTAGCTGTTCACGATAAAACCTCACAAAATCATAAAGTGAATATACTTTGATGATGATGAGTAACATTTAGTCTTGATTTCATTAAAATCGCTTCCGTCTATCAAAAGTAATTATAATTTTAATGACGACGCGACTTAAGTACAAAACAAAATTATATAAAGAAACGGACATAATATATTCCGATGATTGTATTAGACACTTTTCTTTATATTAGGTTCGACGTGGACGGAGTCCCTGGCACAGTTAGTCACAAATAAATATGTAACCATTTTATCTAAGGAAGATATATTTGTTAGGTATACATTTTTAGTGAATTTGCTAATTTTTTTGTCGGTTAGAACAAAATATTTTGATTACTTTAAATTTTTTTAACTTTGATGATTATATTAATTCTACTAAATTGGCGCTAAGCATGTTTGCTTCAACCTTCCGTTATGCATATCTAATAAAACAATTATTAAGTTTAAACAAACAATTTAAACAAAAAATATTACCTGTTTCGTCGTCCGGAGCGAAATTTGGAGCATTGCCAGTTGAACGGCCATCAATACTAACACGATTCTGTGAATAATAACGATTTATGGATATTGTGTACATTGTCAGCTTTTATTTGAATACGATATATGTTTTAATGTTTGACCACAATACCACCTGATATTAAATCATGATGTGACCCTGGATAGCAAACTTGCGAAATCTAAAGGGACTGACTCTCAAGTTCAGCTGCTAAAATACACCCATAAGTGCCTGTCGACAGATTGTCAACTTGAAGGTGGTAGTTGCCATGCGGATTTAGGAAAAGCATGCTGACAGCATGCTATAGTTTCAAGACGATGTTTTCTTTTAGCGATCTTGTATACGCCAACTCTTCTCTGTTTTTAATAAATATGATGTACCTGTGCTAAACATATAAACCTTCAGAAAGAAATGCTCTAATTGATAATGGAAACTCTATCAAAATCAGTTGCGTAGTTTAGAAGAAGTAAGAGAATATACAGACATACATGAGAAGCTACTTTTTGTATAATATTAAACTATTAATAATATTATAGATTAAGCTATCTATACCTGATCGTCCGGCGCTGAACAGCTAGCTCCATCACCGGGCTGTCGCTCACCCACGGGAGAACTCGCCCGCCCTGGTTCATATCCTCTGTTCACCACACCGCCACTTTGTAACTGTAATATAGATTAACATAATTACTAGAAGAACCTACTTGGAATTAAAGTCATCAGGTTATAAATACAGTATGATAGGCAATATTACTAAAAGGATATACACACTACACGTGATCTGTAATGTAGGCTGTGATCAAGCATTAATGTTAACCGCCAGTTATTAATAATTTAAAGGAATTCTCCAAACTTTTCGATAAAAATGTATGTATCATTCTGTCTTGCACGAATAAAGGAAACACGTAATGTGACTATGGCTCATAAACGCATTACTTGCAAAATTGCTTACAATTTGACCTATAAAAACATTATGTCAAATTGTTAAACACAGCCCATTTGCACCTGCGCTTTTGGGTTAAAATTTAAGTGTTGATTACATACCTTATAATATTATTCCGACATGCGCATAAAAGAATGCAATATTCTCTACAAATGCTTCGTATCAGCCCGTAGTAGCAAATAGGTGTGTTCGATCGTTGCGCGGGAATATGTACCAATTAAAAACCTTGTCAGTTCAAGTATTTTGAACAATCAATTTCTAAAAACAGACTTGAAACATCGTGTTTCTTTTAACCGTTAATCATATCGTTTTTGGGATCGTCAGGTGGTTGAATCAACTTTTAGATGATATTTTGAGCCGAAAATACCCCGCATTATAAGTGCTACAGTTTGTTTCAGTGAGAACTGCCAGCGGCCAATCAATTCCAGGCTGAAGTGGAATGTAACATCCACTATAATCTAGACATAATAAGAATGTGAATCTAACATCACATCTGTACTTTTAGATCTTTGTGAAACAAAAAAAAGTATATCTTCGAGTAATACTTAGTCTTGGTTTCATTAAAATCGGTTCACTCTATCAAAAGTTATTGTAACTTTAATGACGACGCGACTCACGAAGGAGAGAAAAGTAGACATGTAAATGGACTTAATACATTCATATGAAAAGTGATACTAATATCATTTATAAAGAGTCCCTGTTTACATGAGCCAAGTATAGTATAAACTTTTCCGTTCTTGATAATATTTTTATACTGTTTACTCTGTCTAGTTTAATATCATACGAGTTATAGATAAGTGAACGTATGTGTATTTCCATTGACGGAGTTAACTAAAATGTTGCCGAGTGTCGCGACTAATGGCATCGCTGTGTAAACGCATTAGCGATGTGCCGACATCATGTTATCGCAAGAGCTTTCCGATACTCTCTACCTGTTGATAAGGGCTGTCTCTATTAACATTTCTATTTATTTTAACTAAGAGAAAAAAATTGTTTGATGAATTGTTACTTATTAAATACTAGCTGTGTCCGAGACTCCGTCCGCGTGAAAACGAATGAAAAAAAAACAGTCACTAATTTTTTTTTTTTTTTTTCGAAATGAAAACGCTGTTCACCTGGAAAGGTCTTTACAACTTCACCGAACTATTGAGGCGAGCGCTAAAGGAACTCAGCCGATTTGGGATGTTTGGGCGACTAACTCAAGGGTGCACGGCACAGCTCGGCTTCGGCTGTCGCCTGTTTTGTGCAAAAATCGCGACCTATCTGAGCTAAGCTAAGCTATCTAGATATACGTATATGAGTTATTGAACCATGCATGTGTACCAAGCATGCGTGCCTCAACAACTCCTATATGTATTTTGTGTCGGAAAAAATCCTCTAAACTATTGTATATAGGATAGCATGGGATAGGGAGACAGTGACTAATAAAATCATATGAGTGTATTAAATACTGTAATATTTATACTCACAAATATCTTTTAATAATTTATTTAGAAAAGACGCCAACACACACAACGTTCATTTCTTTTCACAACCATGGCCATCGAGATTATATAAATTTATTGAAGGCCAGTACACTACAATCTCTCCTCACTTAAATTAACGGACAACATAATCTAAGCTAATTTTAACACACAGTACACTACAAATACATTTACTTATAAACTTTTCTCTCGTACTTAAGAAGCGATGTCATTAAAATTACAATATCCTTTGGTAGATCGCATCGATTTTAATGAAACTAAGCTTAGATGTTACTACAGGATATGCTTTATGATTTTCTTTGTAAGGTTTTATCGTGAACGCAGTACTTTAGAAATGATACGTATCCAAACAAATAGACAGACAAACATTTCTAAAAATGATTTAAATACATTTTTATATTTATTCCTAGACAATTACATTTTTTCACAAAAATCGAAAAAGTACAGACACGATATATTTATATTCTTTTTTTAAAATTTATTTTTGGAAATTAATCGCTCAGATTATTACTGCCATTGTCACGTAGTCGATAACATTACAAGCGTCGTGCGATCACTTCAATATTGCGTCATGTGAGTTAATATTCTAACAAGATGGTGGATCCCTTCTTAGAACCTGCTAGGGAGTTTTTGTGGCATCTCAGAATTTCATGCTCCGTGGTATTATTTTCTAGTCACTTCACTTATGCACAATAAACTAACTATATTACGTAAAACTCCACCAAATTTACAAAATATAGAGTCCAATAACACAAGATTATGAATAATATATAAAATCCACTACATGACAGACTAAAATCCCGCCAAAAACTCATTTACATTCTCATTATGTGTAGATCATAAGGACATTACATTGTACTTCCGTCTGGAATTGGCTGGCCGCTGCCACGTGTCACTGCAACAAACTGTGGCAAGCATTATAATGCCTACTACTGGAGAAGTTTTTCAATGGTTGGCATTATTTTGGGAAATACCTATTCGGATATACCATCCGATGAAATATAGTAACTTTAAGCTTAAATAAAAAATAATAATATTTAATTCACATTATGCGGCAGCCTTATAGTTACGATAAAACGTCAGCCTCAACTCTGGTATCATTGAAAGCATAAACGTAAAAGCATGAAATATAATTAATTGTATATGATACTACGATTTTCATAAGTGCATATTAGTAAAGAATTCTAAGTATATTATTTGGGAATTTTATATTTGACTGTTTTTGAATTAAAGAACATTGAAAATAATAATAGATGATATGTTAAATTTAGAAAGCTCGTTGGTTTGTAATTGTAGTTCATCATCATCATCAGCCTGTAAGAAACCAACTGCAAGGTTATAAACCTCTTCCCGAAGGAAGGTATGGGCATCACCAGTACGCCAACCCAGGACGTATTGGCTATTTCAAATTTTCAGAAATCCACAGTTCATAGAACATACAGTGGTACAAGGTACAGTTTTGGAGGTGGTAGAGTCAGGCTGAAGCTATTATTGGTTTCAGTATAAATGGGTCGGCTCGCCCGGAGTAGCACCACCCTCTCACAGAAAACCGACGTGAAGTAACAGTGCTTGCATTCATGCGTTTCGTTCTGTCAAGGAGAGTACCGGAAGCCCACCTCCTCCTTTCCTCTCCCCTCACCATTTCCCATTCCCTCCAAACACAGGTTGGCAACGCACTTGTGACTCCTCTGATGTTGTAAGTGTTTATGGACGGCGGCGATCACTTAAAATCAGGTGACCCGCCTGTTCGTTTGACTCCTATGATATAAAAAAGACATGTCTCAGTTTCAGGTTTCTTCACGATATTTGGCTTCACCTTCAGCCGATAATGCTACCGATTGATATTAATAAATTTACGTGGATTCTGAATAATTGGTACATAGTGTTCGAGGGTGGGTTGAACAAAAACGGGTTCAAGGTTGATATTCCACCGATAAAAGCACTCGACCACTACGACTATATTGTATAATCGCAGTTCCTGAAACAAATCGATGGCTTCTTGATCATTCTTTCACAGGAAGCACACTTTCACCAGGACTCCAGTTCACTTAGAACACGGTAGTCAATGCGTTATCACACAAACATCGTTTCAGTCATTCTGCGTTATTTGTGAAATAAAGTATCAAGAGATCTTCGATTGCGAAGCGTGTGTTTGATTGGTCCGTTTAACGATCGACATTCTGGAATGGAGTGTTATTAAAAATCAATACTTGAATGTTGGAATATACGCTCCAATTTCCTTCAGCCTTATAACATGACATATACATATTTATTTACTTTTATATTGACAAATCTAATGCCATATACTTTATTACCAAAAAGTAAGAATTACCGTTAAGAGTATCCATTACAGTTACCATTTTCGAATGTTCTTTGACAATAAATAAATAATTTAAATAACTCCCAAATGGAACAAGCCAATTTGAAACAGACAGCACTTTACTACGCAATAGCATCTGTTTCCCTACTGTACATAGATAGATACAGGATGGATGAAGTAGCGAAAGGTGCCTGGGATCGCTTGGGATCTAGGAAAGCCCTTAAAACCCAGAGGAATGGCGTAAAAAACTGTTTAAGACCCGTTGTGATGTATCAATCTGAGTTCTGGGCTACGAAAAGACAGATGGAAAAAAATACATGTGGTAGAGATGCGAATGTTAAAGTATAATCAGAATGGATAACATTAAGAATAACTATATTACAGAAAGTTACAAAATAACACAAGTGACTGAGAAGTACAGTAGGTACAGTAGTGGTAGGGCCACGCTGAAGCTAATACTGATCTTAGCATGAGTGGGTCGGTTCTCCCGGGATAGTACCACCGTCTCACAGAAAAATCGACGTGAAGTAACAGTGGTTCCAGAGGTCCATGTCCCTCTTTACCCTCTCTCCCTGTCCATAACATACAGAATTTGATGAATATAGTTATGAATATCATATTTTATTTATAACGTTACATTATAACCAATTAAATATTAAAATAGCAGTCACATCTTAAACAGATTACAAAGAACAAATGTGTATTAAATTCATATTTACTTTTAAGATTAACCTATCTCATTCTTATTGTTTGACTAAACGTATAATTTACCTAATTATAATGTTAGAATAGTATGAACCAAACAAGTTAAGTATGTCATTACTGTCAAATGTTATTATGTCAGTTGGCGCCACTTTTTATGTAGTAGAAACATTTTGTCTTGGTCGCTTTACCATTCTCTATTGATCAGATATAGATGTCGCTTTTGTGTTCACTACTTTACACTGTGTTATTGTGCTCGTATTAAATCTGTTTGTTTTGCTACAATCGTGCGTTATTTTTCCCAAAACACATCATATAATAACCTAGAGGCATTAAACTGCCCATCAATAATGACTTGTAATCTACTAACAGTGCCAGTTACTCCGATCTCGGGAACTACTTTTTTAAACATTTAAATTGTTTATTTGATGTCTAGATATTTATTGCAGATTTATGAAGTTGGTATTTTTTTTATATATACTTCAAAACATTTGTTTACTATATTAGTTTGGTTAATAATTCACGAATTGGATAATATATTGCAATAGAGTGTACTCATAATAATTTTGTGTTGACTGAATTTAATTTTAAACACATTATTTGGCCCATTTAAACCTTAGGTATTGTACGAAAACCTGGCCATAAAATTTACTGGTTATTTCAAAGTAATATAGGTAAAAAGGTTTACTGTTTTATGTCTTGTAAGTACATTAAAGTAAGTTTTTTTGGCGGGATGGAAAATATTACCGTAGAACATGAAATTCTGAGATGTGACAAAAACCCCCTGGAAGGTTGTAACAAGGGATCCACCATCTTGTTAGAATATTGACTCACACGACGCTTAATATTGAAGTGATCGCACGACGCTTGTAATATTATTGTCTACGCGACAATGGCAGTAATAATTCTGAAAGATTGATGCCAAAAATAAAGTTAAAAAAAAGTATATTAATAAATAGAAAGACGTTAAGACGTTTAGTTAAGGGATATACTTGTAGATTGAAACAAAAGTAAGTGTAGGTGAATAACCTTTAGAGTACAAAGACATCGCCGTAATGTGGAACGCAGGGGGTGCAGACGTCCTGTAGAGTTTTACAATACTACTCGAAGAAAAATATTTTTACTAATGTGTAAGTGAGATACATATATTTAGACGTATAGACATACACTAACTTTACATTATTATTGATTGCAAATATTATTTTGTAAAAAAAATCGAAGTAATCGTATAAAATATTGGCAAATAGATTAAGTTCTACTGCATTCGATAGATATTGCTACTGCTAAGTTAGTCTACTTCACGTACTTCCATAATATCTTATGGTATTTTGCTGTAGGGGACGGTTGCTGAGGTAGATACCATATTTTATTACAAAAACGGGTAGCTCATGCATTATATAATATGGTACCTCGCGAATCATTAAAAACGAAGTTCTAGGAATTCTTTGAAACGTAGGAAACTTTGAAAAACTGCATTTAGTAAAAGACCGGCATAATCTAATTACTAGAAACTGTATGTTGTCCCATGTTTCAGACACAGCAACACCAGTAATAGTTTTTTAGATAATACGGTAACGTTTTACAATAAAGTCCCAAAGCATGTTACCAATTCGCCGGACTGTAATTTTAAGCGCCACGTCAAGCGAGTTTTGGTATGAAAAGACTATAATTGGGTGGATCCTCTCTGTGCATCCACTAAAAACGATTGTATGATGTGTTGGAAATATACTTATACGTTAAGAAGATGTACCTAATCGAGTTTCTTGCTGGTATTTCTCGATAACTGGGTTGTTTTCCAAAGTGGTATTAGTTTTGACGTTCATAAGTGCGTTATTAGAGCCCAAACTGAATAACATATTTGATTTAATTAAACAAAATGGTATTGGTTTCTTAATTGTGGTGTTAAAATTTATCCAGCATAGAAGATTTTTCTTGTTGCCTATGCATACATTTGAAATTAAGCCAATTAGTACTTCAATGGTACCTTATGACCGCTATCCACCAAGGAAACGCCATACGCATTAAAATTGCCCTTGAACACTCTATGATATGATTATTTCGAATATCTACAAAGTATTATATTATTAGATCTACATATGTAAGTAGAGGTTTTTAATGCACTAACTCTGCCGTCCAAAGAAAGGGGAACGCATCTGTCGATTATTGGCTTATAAAGTTTTAATTATATTTGGATCTAGGAAAAAAGGCAAGGACTTAGCTTTCTGTTCTCAAATTACACTTAATCTAAAAACTAATTAGTTAGTAGTACTTCTCTAAACTTGTGGAGATATCCCAACTTTTCGTCGGGTTGTTTTTATTTAGCTACACTCTTTTAGTTATTGCAACAGAATTCTTTTTTTATTCTTTGCACATCAAGACTCCGGAGCGGGGACAATTAAAAATCGTCTTTCAATTCGAGGGCTCCGTTATGGAGACGATGCATATAATTTTCAGTCTTTAACATAAGAATAAAAAACAAATCGTAAAAACTATTTATAGGGTGTTGCGGTAGATGACAAATGAGGGTTACGGTCGCGAAATGCTATGCTCTCGATAACAGCAGACAATCGCGGTCTCCCTGGTAATACAAATGAAGAAACTTCGAGTGAAAAGGGTTAAACATTAACATATAGGTTAGAACTAGATTATATCTCTCCTGAGAATTGAGTTTAACGTCAAACTGGAAAAAGCTCTTAAACATAAACTCAGTTATGTACAATATTCCCGTGACAAAGGGTCTAAATGTTTCAATTTCATTGCGTGTGTACGAAACGTTTAAATTTACATATAAATATGATATTTTAACATAAAGCGAACGAAAGAGTTGAAAATACAATTTATAAAATATTCTCCCTTATGGAGATAACAACATATTAACATGGTGTTGCGCCAATTTGTGTCGATCGTGTTCTTTAATGTAAAATACATTAAAAATCGTTCTTTTCTTCATATATATGTTATACAATTTTCTTTTTCTTGAATTTTTAATATTCTAGCGCCCTTATCTGACACAAGCCAATAGAATATGTTTTCTTATTCACTCTCCTCTACGAACTGTCATAATTCTTCAAAAAGTTCAACCTTACCTGCTGCTAAAATCCTATATTCGGCTCCCTATATGTTATTTAATATATTACAGGAATAGACTGTATATTCAGTTGCTTGCATGATAGCCGGTTACTAAGAAGCTTGCATGATGTTCGGATTGTACTCTACTTATTTAGTAGTGCTACTTTAAAACAGAATGTGTGTAGTTCATACATGCTTGGAGTGACGTAAAGGGGCATTAACGCATGCCGGCATGACACCGGCGACCAGCGTAGGATGGTATGCCTCTCGATAGTCGCCGTTGTTTTTGGATTGTACTGTGCTTACCATCATTTATAGTTGCTACAATTAAAAATAAACTTTCACAGAGAAAGCGGGAAGAGCGTATGTCTCACTGTTTTCCAATACTCGAAGGTACACGAGACACTGCTACCACTCTACCTGACAGTACCACTTTTCGTCACATAAAAAATTTAAGAAACAGAATTTCAGTTTGATGGCCTATTAGATATTTCACTTCAAAACTAGACTATGATTTTTTAACTTACAAATAATAATAGCGAACATTACAAAACGCCCTAACATTATGAAAAGGATTTGAGTCTTTTATAGTCCGCGCCAAACTTTTTGGCCGCTCTGAATATAGCGGTAAGTACGAGCTTACGCATAATTTCATTAAGAGTCTAATATAAAACAAAGTAAAAGTAGTTTTGTAGGAACCTAAATTGGCATTTATTTATACTAAATTGTCTCTATGTTATATATATACAATAAAATACCTATTATTACGTAAATTTGTGATCTACGCAGCAATGGTTAGACCGGTCAAAAAGTTTGGCGCGCATTATATTTAACATTAGTCACTATTTTAACAGGATTGCAAGATGTTCAAATCGCACCCTGCTTACTAAACCGTGCTACTATAAAAAAAGAGTTTGCAATCTTTAAATTCCCAGTAATAAATAGCCTAACTAGACGAACATTACAAAACGCCCTAACATTGTGTAAAGGATTCGAGTATTTTATTAAATACTCGAAGACAATTTCAAGAATTATGGTTTGTTATTTCGGTGTTAACAGAACTGGAAAGTGTACGTCCTATTAGACAATACGGATACAAAGTGTGACAGCGGGGGCACAGTTTCATTTCCCTCCCGGCGAACTGAGGTTATATCCGGTCAGTTCGCTCGCAGAGTTCGCTCACGCTTGAAATAAACAATTGTGCGCAACAAGATAAACATAACTACTGTTAGTTATTATATTAAATTACTTTATAAAGGCAGAACATGATAATAATTTTCCTATTCTATTGTAGTCATTTAATAGAGTTTGACCACATTCCAATCCTAAGTTAAATAACGAGATATCTTTATATATATGAATAGTGTAAGTTAAGTTTCTATGTGATAAAGCGTTTTCAGTTTACTTCTTTTTAATATTGTTATTGTTGCTATATCCACATGTAAATAAATAAATATATAAAAATCTATTGTCACGATGTTTGGCTACGATGAACTTTGAAACTAATTAACCGATCTTCATGAAAGTTAGCATTTATGTATACTTTGGTCCACCTTGAGAGATGGTATAATTTACATTTCGAATAATGACAACACTATTTTTTATTACAAATTAAATGTTTATCATTGTTATTAATTGGAAGTTTCATCAGTCACAAACAGATGGCGTTTTAAATTAATTTGTTGACAGAAAACTGCAGAACCGACAATTATAGATATCTTTTAGATTTTTTATGTCATAGGAGGCAAATGAACAAGTGGGTCACCTGATGTTAAGTGAATACCATCGTCCATAGACACTTGCAATACCAGTGGAGTTGCAAATGCGTTGTCGCCTGTGTTGGAGGATGGGGGAGAAGGGAAGTGGACATGGGGAAGGTGAAAAAAGATGGGCCTCCGGTGTTCTTACTGATCGAACGAAACGCAACAATGCAAGCACTGTTACTTCACGTCGGTTTTCCGTGAGAGGGTAGTACTATGCCGAGCGAGCTGACCCATTCATACTGAAGCCACTAATAGCTTCAGCGTGGCTCTATCACCTACTCTACTGTGCTCTACCTAGATGACGTCATGTTTTAAAATTTTAATTTCTTATCGGATTTAAATTTAATTTTCCGTTCTTTAGACCGACAGTTTTTAGGCAGACTCATTATCCAATAATACCTAACTAGTGGGCGCCCAGTGGTCGACATTCGATCATAGTTAATTGATTTTTTAAAGTTTGAACTTTATTAGGGTTCTTTTGTCAAAGAGTATACTTCTATAATCAAGGGATTTCATCATGGCTACTTAGTCATTTGCCATTTTCCATGATGTTTAATTATATAAACATAAAATATAATCTATGTGTAAATGAAAATTGAAATTAATTATAGCTTTGAAACAAAAAAAAGATGGTAAAGCTCTCAAATTCTAAGTAAACATAACTCTACGAAAATAAAGAAATTTATCGCAACCCATGACACAATTTTCAATTAATTTTACACGACACCATGGGAGGGTGGTATTTTTCGGTGATATTGAATTAAAAGTAGTGTGTTCATTATGACAAATAGTGATATGTCCAGTATAATCTTTAGGAAAAGTAATTGATACAGAGCACAAATGATGAAGCCAAAACAGAGATGTTTTTAATACTACCATTAACTTTTAAAAATAAATTTATTTTTGTTGCTACATCAAGTTGAACTGCATCATTGTAACCGCGAAGATCTAAGTCATAGATTACTTTTTACTGTCATCTAAAAATTTTGGCATCCAATAAGACCAAGGAGAATTCATTAATAATTATTTCATTGGTTCCATAAATGTACTAAAGATAAATTGTTTATCTATTAATTTTTAATGTATATATATTATGAATTTACATGTTATATTATTATTATAAAATTAACCTACAATTTGAGCAATTGATTTCAAAGGGTAACCTCCTTCGCAAGCAACCTTTTTTGAAGTTCGTTTTTGACGTGACGGCTGTCAAAATGTCTTTTTTATTTACATGTCTGTGTATGTTGTGTAAAATTCAAGCAGTAGTGTGAGTAATGTATATTTTAATTAATTTAATGTACTTTAAATGCATTTTATATAAAATAAATAGCTTTCTGCGCTTCTCCGCCATATAAACTTTAACTATGCCAAATTTCAAGTTCACCCGTTTACGGGAGATCGGTTAAAAAGGGATACAATTTTTTTTGCTCCACGTATTAATATATAGATACACCTTTGCTTGCTTGGCGACAGATCATAGGCTTGAGGATGGTCTTAGTCATATGGATATCGGAAAAATACTATTATCATTTCATTGTTTACAGATTATTTTACGTATTCGACATTTCGTCTAGCGGCGCTATCACTGGGCTATTGTTGCTTTAAATATGTTATGATAAGATGAATATGACAATGTACATACAAACCTGGGAACACCTCTTTATAAGGCAAAAGCTTCATTCTTAGAGGAGATACTGCTTTTAACATCCCTCGTCTACGATTTGTTAACAATTACGCGACTTTATGTGCGTATTATCCGCATAGAAGTTTTTTTTTTTCCTTTTTTAATATAGACATTTCTCCTTCCTCTTTCTTCTTAAATATTCATGGTGGATTTACCTGTATTTTTGTGTTAGATCTAAGCTATACTTAGGTTAAAATTTATTACAATATTCACGTGGTTGTAGGTAGTTATTTTGCAATTGCGATTTATTACTTTAATTTTTACCTACTAGTACTCCCATTTAACAAGCGTTATTTATCTATTAAGATATTTTAATTGACTAGCAATTTCCCGCGACTTCTTACACATTTTATATGCAATCATTATTTGCTACTCTCTATTTTATAGCTATCTCTATCTATATATAATTTATATATATATGATAATGAAAAACCGAGTGACTTACTGACGGATTTTTAAACTTTTATTCTCTTTAGGAATTGCGTATAATTTAAACAAATCCTTTCTTAGTAGTCAGCTACATTATAAATGAACCCCGCAAGCAAATTTGTATGAACTTTTTTTTTTTTTTTTACGTGGGGACATCCCTTATGGATACCCACCCTCCCTGGGGAGAGGGTGGGTTATGTCCGACTCGCACGGACTAAAACCCCACGGTGTACGTCTTCCGCTATTGTTGGGGCGGCACGAGATCTCTATAGACTTCATCGTGCCGCCCCAGCGGTGTGGCCCAGCGGCAGAAGTGCCGCTGCCGGGCCTCGTCTTGTAAGGAGACAGCCGGGTACACACTGGCCGTCTCCTTCTCGTCTGCCGGACCTGTGCAATGGGAAGGTGGGGCCGCAGGGCGCAGTTTGGACTATGCCCGCGACTCTAAACGGATTTATTATTATTCTTATATTCATCTGATACAACTTTCATGGCGATAGGACGTTACAAATGTTGATAAACTGCAGTGCCATATAGTAACAACGTATAGTAAAATTGGATGTATAACAACCATTTTCATCAAAACATATAAACGAAGTTAATATTGTATAATTTCTCGAATAATATCTACATATTTCTAAATTTAACACAAGTAACATTTATGGGCGGAATATGTAAATGTGATTAATGGGTACATTATGAGACCCACATAGGGGATAATAAACGAGTATACAGAATCGGGCTACAACCGAACAATTTGGAATAGATAAAAAAACACGCGTTATATTTGTACACTCAATAGAATCCCTTAATCCATACGGCATTATATATATCAAAATTGTTACTAATGTTATAAATGCGAATATGTGTATGATTGTTTGTTCGTATGTTGCACTCACGCCTTCATTACTCAAACAATTATTATGATCCATACCCAGAAAAAAACATTATTTTTGAGAGATATGTTAAAATAACAATAACGCGGGTGATGCCGCGAGAAAATGCTAGTAGCAGTAGTTAAAGTAAAAATTAACTTTAAATTACATTTATAAATGAATAAGATTTACAAGATGGTAACAAATTAGTTTAAGAAATTTTTTTTTTTTCGAAATTACTGATACTCTATATTCATCTTCAACCACGTGTCTAATTTTGATTAATTTCTCTAATTTGAAATATAGCGCGTTAAAGAAATCTTCGAATTATATAAATAAATTCATAAGGTTTTCAAAATAATGACAATTTAGTTTAACGAGCTATCTTTTTTATTCCGAGATTTCTGATACTTTATATTCATTTTCAATCATGTGTCTAATTTTTATTAAACAAACGAAGCGCGTTAAAGACATCTTCGAATTATATAAATAAATTAATAAAA
>JACEII010000015.1:4653856-4790239 GCA_014332785.1 Antheraea mylitta
ATTCCGAGATTTCTGATACTCTA
This sequence comes from Antheraea mylitta, assembly GCA_014332785.1. NCBI lineage: Eukaryota > Metazoa > Arthropoda > Insecta > Lepidoptera > Saturniidae > Antheraea > Antheraea mylitta. The sequence continues at coordinate 4,653,880 of JACEII010000015.1, forward strand.
TATTCATTTTCAATCACGTGTCTAGTTTTGATTAAATAAATAAAGCGCGTTAAAATAATTCAAATTAAGTAAATAGATGAATAACTGCCCTAAGATAAAATCAAATTGCTTTTACGAATTGATTCCTTTTTCCCAGGATTTCTGATTATTCATATTCAGTCACGGGTCTAATTATACCGTCAATATTATTAAATTGGCAATCTTAATTTGTTTTCTATAAACGTAATTTGATAGACTTTGGTCATTCGAAATTATATAAATTATTAATCGTAGGAAAATAATATAGTGTAATAATATGCTACTAGCAGACTCCCGCGAGTTTGACCCTGTTAAATTACAACACATTATAATTAAATACATACTAGTGCCATCTAGTGGCGAGTTTTCGTAAAATGGATAGCATATAAACCTTCTCTGTGAAAAAAAAAAATACTTGGGTATACTAGCAACCGCTCACAGATCCGCACGCGTATTTTATTCACTTATCATTTTAATAAACCTGGGTATATTAAAAAATCGAAAACAATAATTTCAATACACTATAAGATTAGTATAACATGTTTGTCATGGGATTGCTATTGATCCACGTTCGTACTATTGATTACTAATGACTGGTTTACCCGTTCTGAAATACTATTGGCACAAGTTATCTCAGCCAATCATAATAAGTGCGGATCAATAGTACGGATGCAGGTTAATAGTAATCCTCCCGACACATAATACGTGTCCAAAAAAATGAAAGTTAAATCAGTGGAAATCTAATTTAACCATATTTTTCCGTATTATTATTTGAAGTGAAACGTCTAATGCCACTTCCAACAAGGTTGCGTTAAAAGTTCAACGCTGCTGGGGAAGGGGAATAGAAAGAGACAGAACGAGAGTGAATGCGTGGCACTCGAACGCATGCGCTTAGTATACCTGTATATATATATATAAAATAATTATTTATATCAATTTCTACCCCTTCCTATTTTCATTTCCACATTACAAACTTCCACTTCTTCCGCGCGGATTGATTCCACGCACTATTTTTTTATAACTTTTGAAGTTATAGTGGATAGTTTTTAATGGATACAATCTAAATGACATTATTTCTTTGTACATCATTTCAGGAATACCGCCAAAATTATTTCTTAAAATAATTTGAAGAAATTCCAAACCTCGTCAATATCCAGTCAGGTACAGAATCCAGTATAGAAATTCATAAATATGGGTCAAGCCGTTTTGGTTTCAATTCAAATGGAAAGACAAACAAAAGATTAACGTCGTATTAGTGATGATATTATTAACTTTATAATAGATTTCTGTCCCAAAATTTGTAAAAAAATGAATGCACTACTGTAACTACAGATGTCTTAATATATTCGTATATTTGTACATTTGATAGTTTTTATTTAGAGCTATATTTTGAATTATTTATAATATGTAGTATGTAAATGTAAGTATGTAATGTAAATCAATATTTGTAATATTCGGAATCAAATCTTAAGGTTACCTACATAATATACTATATCAATCTTTATTGTAATAAACTTCGTACTTATAGTAACAATTTCGAAGGTTCTCGGTTCATTCATATTCTAGCAGCTCGTTCGGGGTTCCTTAATTCGTTTAGTTTAAACTCCGAACAACTTTGTATTGATAACATTGTTAAAGGGTTCGGGGTGTTCTGATTTCCCTATAGAATATGTATTACTCTATACTAAAAACAAGTAAATATAGTTTACGTACCCATTATAATTTCTTAATTGGGTTTCAATAAATTTAACTTAAGCTTTAATTGATAACTTATTGTCCTCGTTAATGTTTTTGGCCGCTCTCAATATGGTTCGAACTTGCAAGTAATTTAGTCATTTAACTTAATACGTTATTTCCCAAAGTTCAGGTAGATCTCCAGGGGTCTACGAGAGACTTAATGTTGGCGTAACTAAAAAAGGCGAGTTAACAATTACTAAGCGGGGGCTACGAAAATTTATCTGTCGTCGATAGTCAAGATCTAAAATGTTGGCTCGACTTCACCTATCAATGTACGCAACGGTTGTTCAGACATCTAAAAGGATGAAATACGACCTGTGGCATGTTTGCTTGCAATCTCGCATGGCCTTGTTTGATATTTGCATACATTGACTTGTATAAACACAAAATTCCATGGCTTTTCCAAACTTGCTGTTTTCGCATAGATCTTTTGGAATCGCCAATATAAAGGGAGAGAGGAGTGATCGCAATTTGATACGATTCAGTACTCATTACTTTGACGTGTTGTATGAGCAGGATATTATGTCACCAAGATTTGTTAGTCCTGATATAGATACAAGTCAGAGAGTCGTGGTTATTTCAAAATGATTTAGATGCAGGTAAGAGAGTCGTGGTAATTTCAAAGTCGGTTAAGAGTCAGAAGAGCAGCAATCATATGCTTGGACAAAATTATCGAACAAATTCCATGGTTAGATATAATCGTCACATTGTTGTCGTTGTTTGTGTAGCTGTAGGGAGTCCACTGAAACCAAATAAAAGTTGAAAGTGGTCGATGAGAAAAAGTCTGGCAACCTCTGGTTTAATACAAAACAAAGCTAAAATATTATTGTAGGAATTTAAAATTAGCATTTATCTTTTCTTAAGTTGCGTCGATGTATACACGTAATCTATACTAATATTATAGGAGGTAAAGTTTGTGAGTTTTGTGACGTTTTGGAGGGTAATTTCAGGAACTACTGGTTTGATTTGAAAAATTATTTCAGTGTTATATAGCTCATTAATCGAGAAACGTTATAGGATATATATATATATCGGGGTATAAGAGGAAGAATCCTCTTAGGAGCTTCTGCTGCGTGTTAGCCAAAGTAACTGTTACTATGCGGATGAAGTCATGGGCAGGAGCAAGTTTATTATACGTATAACTTCATTCACCGAAAGCTCCGCCTCAGTTACTAAGGTTCGAACCTACGTTCATCGATTTATGATTATCGGTGAAGCAGGTCGTGGGTAAAACCGTAACAAACATTCAATTCACATTTAAAATATAAGTACGCATTTCATCATCAAAAGCGAGTTGGGAGGCCAAAAGTGAAGACCTAAATCTAAGAAACTTATTGTTTAGTATTTCACGTGGTCTCTTGTCGTGTATTCTTCGAAACTATACAGTGTAAAGAGGCCAAATCGATTTCAGAGCGATACGGTATTATACTGAAAGGTAAATAGGTGCGCCTGTAATATTGTTGACCCTTTGGCTTAATGACAGAATGAGGGCAAGCTCGCCCACCTCTCCGAGAATCACGAGTGCCGTGTCGCAAAAATTAAATTATCTATGTAAATAAAGTTATAGCCTTGCGCCGTGAGCGTATCGAGCTTCTTTTTTAGTTTATTTTTTTTTAGATATCTGATCCTAATCATCATCAGTCTATAAGATACAAACAACAGAGCCACTAATCACCACGCCACGAGACGAAACGCCGATTTCATATACTGAGAATCCACGGTTATATGTATATTTTTACACATACAGTAGTACATTACTCAAGTTCTCTTCTTCTTTTATTTTATTTTTGGCAACCGGTCTTCTAGTAGACTATTACTGCCATTGTCAAGTGAGTAACGATATTACAAATTTCTTAATGTAATTTCAATGAACTAACAAAATGTTGGCCGTCTTTTTAGGTTAGGCTACTTTCCTGGTAGTTTTTGTGGCAAGTCAGAATCCATGTTCCGTGGTATTATTACCGATCCATTTCACTTGTGCACAATAATCTAACTGTATTAAGTAACGCACCACAAACATTATACAATATAGAGCCAAATAACACAAGATTATGGATAAAATATAAAGACCACTACATGACATTCCAAGATCCCGCCAAAAACTCTTCTCAGGTTCTGGTTTCTTAACCACGTTTTCCTTCACTATCAGCCGACATTGTTACCAATTTAAATGAGTAAAACTACGCATATTCCTTAAAATTTTTTGATACTTATGTACTTACTTATTATAGGTATCAGGTATCAGGTATGAGATAAAATTTTGTACCGAGTTAAACATTCTTTCTACTAAATTTGGTTCAACTATACCGTGAATCCTACATACGATACATTACTTCTCGGTGTTGTGTTAATATTTAACTAGACAGTGAGAAAAATATCACTAGATTTTCCTTTTCGTCCTTCTTCTTGTTTTTTCCTTTTTTCTATTTTTTCTTCTTTGTTTGCTAGTCAAAAGTAGATAAAACTATGGTTTAGTACCAAGTCGATATTAGTCAATATTGAATCCGTGGTGTTTATAGTATTAGGTTAATCATATCAGCACAATGTGTGTTCTTAGTCCATCAATCAATATATATTTGTAAGACACTATTTTTTTTTTCAATTTTGTTGGTTTCGCACAAATATCATTTGGAATAGGCAAGATAGAGAAGGAGAGGAGCGATCACAATCTGATACAATTGACTACTCACTCCCTTGACGTGGTACATGAATATGAGATCAAAGTCGCTAATACTTGTCAGACTTAAAGTCAGAGAGTCGTGGTAATTTCAAAATCTGTTAAAAGTCTTAAGATTAGCAACCACATGCTTGTCAATATTATCTAACGATTTAATAGCAGACTCCTTCCCCATCAAGACCAAAAAATCGAATGGACATGTACAAAAATTATCACAAAGCATTGTGTGCCCTAGTCTCTTCGTGCACAGATGTTTTATAGCAGGGGCAGGTGTCGTCAATAATCTTAAAGGCATTTAGGTATTGCTTACAATACCCATGTCCGGTTCATATTTGTGTCATATGGAATGAAACTGCAATACATGTATTTTAAGATAATATTGTAATGTAAGAGCAACTTTGTATTCGTTAAATGTGTATACAGGACACTAAAATCTAGCAATAAGGTTTATTTATTAATTTATCTAATAATTAACTAGTAATTTTGTAAATTCCAACGGCTGGTGTATTAGAAGATTCAATATTGGACACACTTATTTTCTCATACTTGTATTAAACGTTTAATGATATTTTAAATTTAATAGTTTTTATGTCATAGGAGGCAAACACACAAGCGATTCACCTGACTTTAAGTGATCACCGCCGCCCACAGACACCTGCAACACTAGGGAAGTCGCAAGTGCGTTGCCAGCCTTCGTTTTGGAAGGGATATGGAGAAGGGGGAGGAGGGAGGGGCGAGGGGAGGTAAGGTGGGCCTCCGGCGATCTTATTGACCGAACGAAACTTTCAATTATGTCTATTATTGTAATAATACGGAAAGATAAAACAACTGTAAGAAATACTCGATTTGTTTCATTATTGAATTCTACCTTTATTTAACGAAATCCGAGTAACATAGTTTCCGATATAAGAAAATCAATTCAGTATATACAAACAATCCTATGAATATAAATAGGAGTAGAATTTATTATAAATGTACAGTATTTCCTTTGGGTAACTATGAATCAAAATCCCGTAGCATCTGTTCAATATTCTATGCGGTTTCGGCATGTGCAAATTCGAAATTATGGTAAATAGATATGATTTCTTTGAATAGGAAATAAGAATTTATTTATAGCATAAGTTATGATAGTGTAAGCTATTTTCTACATATTGGTAAGTGGTAGAGCAACGTTGAAGCTATAACTGGTTTCAGCATAAATTAGTCGACTCGCCTGGAGTACTACCACCTGACGCACAGAAACACCGACGTGAAATAACAGTGCTTATATTGTTGCGTTTCGTTCGGTCAGTGAGAGCGCCGGAGGCCCACCTACCCCTCTCCTTTCCCAGCCTCTCCTCTTCCCTTCCTCTCCCTTCCCTTCCTCTCCCCTCTCCTTCCCTTCCTCTTCCCTTCCCTTCCCCTTCCCTTCCCCTTCTCTCCACTTCCCTTCCTCTCCCCTTCCCCACCAACACAGGCTGGCCACGCATTTGCGACTCTTCTGGTGTCGCTGGTGTCTATGGACGGTGGTGATCACTTTACATAAGATGAGCCACCTGTTCGTTTCCCTTCTAATATAAAAAATATTATGGCCAGTACAAAAAATACTATTGTCGAACTCTGAAGAAATATCTCGAAGAATATAGAGTTCTCTACAAAAACCTTATTTAATTCACAGTACCTGGGCGACCGAGCCTAGCTCGGTTCTTTAAAAAACATGTTGATTGAAATCTTAGTAAAAAAAAGTTTTCTATGAATTAAATCTAGCTAGATCAATTTATGGTCCCCGAAACTACCTACATACTAAATTTCACGGAAATAGATGATGCCATTTCCGAGATCATGAATATATACAAATATAAAAATATACAAGAATTGCTCGTTTAATTTAATTCACATACAGTTTTGGGAACATTTTTTTTAATTATAATATGTTTATTTATTGAAAACATAATGACAATACACTAAATCTACCATGGGATTTTTTTTAATATCATACGAGGCAAACGAACTGTTGGGTCACGTGATGTTAAGTGATCACCACCGTCCATAGACATTTGCGACATCTGGGAAATTGCAAGTGCGTTGCCAACCTGTATATGAGAGAGGGACGAGGGGAAGGAAAGAGAAAGGAGGAAAGAAGAGGGGAGGTGAGCCTCAGGCGCTCTCACTGACCAAACGAAACACAACAATGCAAGCACTGTTATTTCACGTCGATTTTCTGTGAGAGTGGTGGTACTACCCCGGGTGAGCCGACCCATTCATGCTAAAACCAGTAATAGTTTCAGCGTGGCTCTACCACCAACTCAAAACTTGAACTTTATTAAACACTAGCCTCTGCCCGCGACTTCGTTCGCGTGGAATAGAATCACTAACACTAACACGCAGCAGTTCTCAAAAGGAAAAAACATCCCGATTTTGAAACATTTTTCATCTGTGCTCCGCTCCTATTGGTCTTAGCGTGATGATAGCTTATAACTCTAATTCTCGATGAATTAGCTATATAACATTGAAAGAATTATTCAAATCGGATCAGTAGTTCCTGAGATTACCCCCTACAACGTCACAACGTCACAAACTCACAAACTTTACCTCTTTATAATATTATTAGTATAGATAATATTTCAATAGTATTTTTGATCTTTCAATAACAAATTTCAGCAACATTACGTAAGTGTTTGGTAGTATCACATTCACTGGCTATCTATTTTCAAAGAGCTGAGTACTTAAAACACTTAGTCTAGAAAAATTGTAGCTCGGTTCTGATGTTTCTAAATGCTATTAACGTCTGCGCTCAATTGAAGAATATAAAATGTTGTCGGTATCATTATACAAATCGAAAAACAGTTTCGTAAAATTGTCACTTAAATTGATATGAAGCGTGGGCAGTAAGACCAAACAAGTGTACACACACACGGTATGGGTACATATGTTCTTCTTCTTTTATTTTATTTTTGGCAACCAGTCTTCTATTTAGTAGACCATAACTGTCATTTTCAAGTGGGTAACGATATCACAAGTTTATTGATATAACTTCAATGAACTAACAAGACGGTGGCCATCTTGTTAGAACTTTCCTGGAAGTTTTTGTGGCAAGTCAGAACCCATGGTCCGTGGTATTATTTCCGATCCACTTCACTTGTGCACAATAATCAAACTATATTACGTAAAGCACCACCAACAATACACAATATTGAACCAAATAACACAAGATTATGGATAAAATATAAAGACCACTACATGACATTCCAAGATCCCGCCAAAAACTCCCGGGTACATATGTTGTAGAAATAGTCTTACTATTTTTTCTTTTATTTTTGACTAGCTGTACCTGCGATTTCGTCCGCGTGGAACCTTTTAAACAAAACAGTTACTAATAAAATAAGTCAGTAATACTATATATACACTTTTTACCTATATCTGAATGTATTATGTATGAACTATGTACTTTTCTCTCATTCCTAAGTTGCGTCGACATTAAAATTACAATAACTTTTGATAAACCTAAGCGATTTTAATTAAATAAAGACTAAATTTTACTCGAGGATATATTTTATAATTTTCTTGAAAAAGTTCTATCATGTACGCAGTACTTTAGCAGTGATGCGTGTACAAACAGACAGACATACATATCTAACAATAATTGAAATGTATTTTAATACATATTCCTAGACACTTTCAGCAATTTTTTTTACAAGAATCTATAAAGTACAGACACAGACAGTAAGTAAGCTTTAACCAAAATTATCAGACTCAAGATACATACATACGTTAAAGTACGCACATTTATCTCACCTAAGCATACGTGTATGATTAGCTTAGCTTGCGTCAATAGCTTAGGCAACAATCAAAGCCGAAGTGCGTCTTTCTGCCTTTAAGCTTGTTGCCCTAAGCTCAAGCGTGCCTTAAGCGCTCGCCCAAAAAGCGTGGTGAAACTGTAAAGGCTTATCGACGTTGATAGGGTTGTCATGCGAATGGGTTGTACGCTCTCATTTGGGATCTGTCATAGCATAAATCTATACTAAGATTATAAAGAGGCAAAGTTTGTGAGTTTGTGACGTTGTAGGGGGTAATCTCAGGAACTACTGGATCGATTTGAAAAATTCTTGTTGTATAGCTCGTTTATCGACGATGGTTATAGGCTATATATCATCACGCTAAGACCAATAGGAGCGGAGCACCAATGAATAATGTTTCAAAATAGGGGTATTTTTCCTCTTGAGAGCTCCCGCTGCGTGTTAGCGTTAGCCCATAGTAAATATTCCACGCGAAAAAAGTCGCGGGCAGAGGCTAGTGTAGTATAAATTACATAGATTTTCGATATTTTGACGGGATTGTCTTACGAAAAAATTGTACTGTTCCAGAAGTTGTAAGTTGCGTAATTTTGTGAGCTATGTTATTGTAGAGTTTCATTGCAATCGATGTAGGAGTTATTTGGGTGAGAGAGTATAACACGTCCATCCGTTTTAGTACATTTTGTCGTCTATAATCGAATAGTAGAAAACGATCAGTGAAAGTCCTTAGCTTTAAGAGACGGGCGAAATTTAAAGCGCGTTGTTTTAAAACTTGTTTTACTGCAAATACTCAGAGCGGTAAAATTTCAATTGGTATGTGTTTTCCCATACATCGATGAGTCGTATGGTAAGCAGTATTGCTTTATTTGTTTCTACGAGTTTATTCCAGATATTTGGATATAATCTTAGTATATTCTAGTTATTGATGTAGTTAGTATACAGAAATAGTGTATTGTAGTTCATCGCAGTATATATAGTTAGACAAAATGAAACTGTACGCTTTGAGACCTTTATGTGTAGAATAGACTAACATTTGTCCGTGAGTTCGCTCGTTTTGATTACATTTGATCTTTAATCTTTGATCTTTAGTTTGATTTTTTTTTTTTCGAAATGACTACGCTATTGACCCAGCAAGGTCTTAACAGCTTCACCGGACTACAGGTTTAGTTTGACATTTAGTGGATTTTATATACTATTCACAAACTTATGTTTTTGACTCTATATTTTGTAATATTGGTGGTGCTTTACGTAATATAGTTCGATATTTGTGCACAAGAGAAGTGGATGGGAACTAATACTACGGAACATAAATATTAAGATGTCATAAAAACTGCATAGAAACTTCTAACAAGGGAGCCACCATTTTGTCAGAATACTGACATGATCACAAGGAACGTAATATTATTACTTACTCGATAATGGCAGTAATACTTTAGAAGATTGATTGCTCAAAATAAAAAAAAAGTAAAGGAAAAGATTAAAAAAAAAAAGATCCGTCGTGGGACGCCTGAAAGATGTGAAACATCGAAATTATTTTGTTCAAGTAACTTACGAGTACATAGAAGGTTAGTTTACAACTGAAACCCGATTAGGCCTCCCACGGCAGCGGCTCAAGCCTAGGTTCGATCCCTCGGTAGGGAGCCCTTGAGTGCGTTGCTTGCGCGATACGGTGACACACAAATATACATCACTGCTACAACACTACACGATCACCCCCACACACGTGCACGCCTACACGCTTACACATAAAAGTGGAATGGTTTACTTTTTTCCCTCATCGAACTGAAAAACTCTCAATTTTCCGATAGTAAATATATGAAGGAGTTGTTGAGGCGTGTATGCTTGGTACACATATACGTTTGAACAACTCATACATATATGAATTGTTAGCTAGGTTAGCTAAGATAGGTCGCGATTTTGCATGCAACAGGCAACAGCCAAGCCGAGGTGTGCCGTGCACCCTTGAGCTGGTTACCAAAATAAAATCGGCTGAGTGCCTTAAGCGCTCGCCTTAGTAGTCCGGTGAAGCTGTTAAGACCTTGCTGGGTCAATAGAGTAGAAATTCCGAAAAAAAAAAAAATACAACTGAAACTAAATATAGCACGATATAAAATAAAACATTACGATTTTTGCTCAGGAGAAAAATTACTGTTTATTCAATAAACATTTATATTCATTACATACAAAAATTAAAATATCGCCGTCACGGTAACAGTCTGCCTGACCTTCAGTTATAGATGTCTTACATCAAAATTGCGTGACGACGCAAGCCGTGTTGCCGCGTCGCCACGCCAACAGTCGTTTTGACGAACCGCTATAGATGTTACACATAAAAAAAAATTGCGCTGCCATGGGATGCCTGGTAAATGTGAAACATGCGGTTTTCCCAGGCGGTCACCCATCCAAGTACTGACCGCACCCGACGTTGCTTAACTTCGGTCATCGGACGAGAACCGGTGTTTTCAATGTGGTATGGACATTGACGCAGTACATTTCTATCAACGCATCTCTCTCGCTGTGTTTGACGTTACATAATATTAAATAGAAATAATTTGAATCTTAGGTTTATACATTTAGGGTTGCAAATGATTTTGAGTATTTCGTTAATAGTGCAAAATTTGTGTTTTGTGTCGCCACATGTCGCCAAGCCAAAGTCAGGTTTAAGGTGTGCCTATAGATGTTTCACATCAATAAACAAGTACATGATATACAGCAATAGAAGCAGCGTCGCGAATAGACCACCGACAGTGATGTTAACTTTGTTATCGATCTTTCAATTTTTCCAATAACGTAAGTGAAACTACCCAAGGACATTGATCTGAAAAACGTCCCACGGGGCCTGACGACGCACTATTAACCTTGTTTTAATTAAACATCCTACATTATTACGGGATTATTGTTCATTCGTTTATTTTATGTGGATTTTATAATCCAATTAACCGGTACGACTGACTCCGTTCACATCAGAATACTATTTCTATTTGTGGCCTTTGTTTATTTTAAAACGTGTACTTTAACGTTGTTTATGCGTTTGTAAATATTAAATTGCTTTAAAATTAGAAGAAATAAACATTATAAAGTTAAATTGCTATCCGCGTATGTTTGTCTACGCTTATTTTTGTCTAAGTTACGCTACAAATTTTGATGTCGTTCTTAGTAACATTTAGAGAATTGATTCTGGAAACTTTAGGTAAATTATATGTACCTTAATATATAAAAATCTTATATCATGATGTTTGTCCACGATGAACTCCTTAATTACTCAACCGATCTTCATTAAAGTTGGCATTTATGTATAACTTGGTCTAACTTGAACGATAGGATAATTTATATTTGCATATATTTTTTTTTTAACTTTATTTTTGGCAATCATTTTTTCAGATTATTACCGCCATTGTCGCGTAGTCAATAATATTACAAGCGTCGTACGATCATTTCAATATTAAGCGTCGTGTGAATCAATATTCTAACAACATGGTGGATCCCTTGTTAGAACCTTCCAGGGAGTTTTTGTGGCATCTCAGAATTTCATGCTCCGTGGTATCATTTTCCATTCATTTCACTTATGCATAATAAACGAACTATATTACGTAAAACACCACCAAATTTACAAAATATAGAGTAAAATAACACAAGATTATAAATAAAATATAAAATCCACTACATGACAGACTAAATTCCCGCCAAAAACCCCCTATATTTGTATTAAAGATCTCAATATTTATTAATAACAGATTAAGTGATTGTTAATGTTGATTATTGTTATTAATTGTAAGTTTCATCGGTTTCGAAGAGATGGCGTCACATTTATAATATTTTTAATTCAACATGTAATAAGTGCAGCTGCCTTAACAATGAGAGGTCTATGACTGAGTTTTAGAAAAAAGTTGTAGAACTTGATAATGCCTACAAAAAAGTCACTGACAGCGTATGTCTAACTTTTATATTTAAGTCACAAAAAGTAGTTTTTTATAATAAAAAATAATTTAAATTGTGAAGTTTGTTGGTTGAGCTAGTTGTCAAAATAAAATCATCTGAGTGACTTAAATGCTCGCCTTAGTAGTCCTGTGAAGCTGTTAAAACCTCGTTAGATCATTAGTGTGGTCAGTTCGAAAAAAAGCCTTTATTTTCAATGTATTAAAACAAATACAAAATAGTGGAAGCTCTGAAAAAAAAAATGCACTAAAGCTCGTCGATCAATTCGTTAGTGTTTTGTTACTGTATTCTGACAAAATGATGATTCTGTACTTAAACACAGAACAATGCAAAAACTACTATAACACTTCCCATTTATTGGTAGTCGCCACATCATGCCGACCTGCAAACCTGTCTTAAGAGTGCATATGCATTAAAATGTATCAAAAAAGTCGATTATTTTTAAGTACCCTAAAATATTGTCCCGGACACCGAACAAATTACCCTGTTAAAACAGCACCTCCAAATTTAATGTATGGTTAATTGTGAATTTGGTGAAATTTGTGCATTTGGTGGATTACCCTGTTAAAACAGCATCTCTAATTCTAATGTATGGTTAATTGTGAATTTGGTGGATTACCCTGTTAAATCAGCATCTCTAATTTTAATGTATGGTTAATTGTGAATTTGGTGAAATTTGTGAATTTGGTGGATTACCCTGTTCAAACAGCACCTCTAAATTTAATGTATGGTTAATTGTGAATTTGGTGAAATTTGGTGGATTACCCTGTTAAAACAGCACCTCTAAATTTAATGTATGGTTAATTGTGAATTTGGTGAAATTTATGAAATTGGTGGATTACCCTATTAATACAGCACCTCTAATTTCAATGTATGGTTAATTGTAAATTTGGTGGATTACCCTGTTAAAACAGCACCTCTAATTGTAATGTATGGTTAATTGTCAATTAGGTGGATTACCCTGTTAAAACAGCACCTCTAATTTTATTGTTTGGTGAATTCATTATTGCGAAATTTAGCTCAAAGCTGATAGTATCCTGAGGTCAAGAGACCTGTTTTGTAAAGCGTTTAAAACATGCCTGTAGCATGATTAACATATGTAGGCGTCGTTATTTTTCAGAATAAGATAAATACAATTTTAAGAGGTCCAAATATTTTACGTTACTTTCCAAGGTTTTCAAATTTTGTAGATGTAAAATATGAACACCATAAAAAACCAAAAATCTTACGAGCGGCAAAATTCGAACTTAGTTCTCGGTATATAAAAAAAAATGTTATATCATGAACAATTAAGATTGGATTTAGCTAATTTTGAAATGTAACATATATACACATATACCTAATGGTGGCATTCGGAAAACATAACTTCAAACCAAATTTTATGCCTCGTTTTTTCCCTTATAAACAGCGATATAAAAGCTTTAGGTAAACCCTGTTTACATACTTACCAGAGATGGTTACCTGGAGAGTATTATAAACACCGTTAAGCCTAAAAGTTACCGAATTTAAGCTCAAACGTGGACCCAGAGCGTCGAACAACAGCGCGATAGCGTACCACACTGTCACATAAATCATTTATACATATCGCCTTTAAAGCTATTTTTTGTAGTCTCTTCACGTTGAGCAGTATTTTTGGTCGGACACTGATTTATAATTTCGCATCATGACATGCTAATAAACGTGTTTATTTAGAATCGATGTATTACTTACACAGCATTAATTTAATCGTTATTACTATTTTTGTGTTATCTAAATTATTTTGCGGAAATGTTAGTAAACAGTTCTAGCTTTGACTTCCACAGTTCGACCTATTCGGCCTATAAAAGACAAGATGACATTGATCTACACGCATTTCTATATCGCAGTTATTGTAAGGCGAAACTCTGCTTGAAGTCACAGTACCTACAGAGTTTTAATTGGCTTCTCTGACCGACTACACCATGTAACAAAAGATATAACAGCTCATTCATTACATTATTGTGACCTGTGACATACCTCTCCCGTACACGGGCATAGAAAGAAGAAAGAACGAACATATATTTATTGCAATAAACATATGGACAAATACAATAGTAGTATATCAGATTTACAAACATGTACATAACATAAAAAAAGAATTAAAAATATACGTCAAAAATATTAAGATTATTGTACCATGGTAGAACTGCAATGGCGCACAATTCAGCATGTGCTGGGTGTTATCTTTATAAATGACCCCAGCGCTGATTTTTAATTGTGGCCAAGTGGGTTTATATATTTATTAATAATAACGCTATGATGAAAATATTATAATAATTCTATTAATTGTGAAGTTTATTATGTATAAATATGTATATGCATATAAGTAGGTATTCATATAAGAAATAAAGTATATAATGTATGTATTATAAAAAATAATGAATAAACAAAAAATTAAAAAAAAGGTAATGGGATTATATCGCGGAGACGTCCAAATTGTAATTTTCTATACTCGACTGAGAGTCTAGTAGAAACTTTCTTCATTTGTTTTTGAATGTAATTAAGCTAGTTGCAGATCTTATAGGCGGTGGTATACAATATTTGGACTTCATAATATATTAATATATTATACTCACGTTTCCACTGCTCCACTGTTCAATTTCTTCATCAACAGCTGCTGACTGCACCTCCACCATGATTTCATTCAGTTATAACCTGGACCGTCAAAATACATGTTAAGTTTTCTAAACAAATAATGGTATATACCGAAAAACGTTTTTAAAAATTTCTTAGACTAAATTTCTTTTAAAGTTTTTTTTTGTTTAAGATCATGTAAAAAGCAAGTAATTAAAAATGTAAAATTCATTAAAAACATGTCAGGACATCAGTGTTTTTCAACTTGTTTCCTGACACGGCCTCTTTAGTACGAGGAGATATTTGGAGACCCCCCTACCCGTTGCTTTTCTTTCATGTATTTTATGTTGTGTCAAATGTTCAATTTAACATTTGTATTCATTTTCATAAATAAAGTTCGTATAAAATACATTTGTCTACTTATAAATATTACTACTATACTATTATATTACTACATATAAATGATTATTTATTTAACATAATACCATTTTATTGTTTTTACTGCAATAGCTTTCCGAACCTTTTGCAATTCCACTATAGAAGCATCGCGTCTCCCTTGGGGGTCGCGACCCACACTTTGAAAAACTCTGCTCTACATTATTGCACATATTTGTGCTCTTTTTATATCTTAATAACTTAAATCATTTATGCGGCCCGAAAACGGAATTTCTAGGTTAGCCCAAAAGCGTTGGTCAAACGTAGGATAAAACAATAATTCCGGGAATCGATCTTTGAATATAACCTATAGTATACATGTCAAAGTAGAAAGACGCACGTATTATGACTATCGGCTAACGGACACCTATTCCCGGTACGCATAAAAGCTCTTGATCGACGTGAGATACAATGAACGACTTACAATACATCTTAAGGTTTATACACCCTACTAAATACATATGTACGTACATTACGAAATGAATTTATAAAAACACTCCAAACGTTGTCAGGTCGGTAAAAGATGTTGTTTAATAAAAAAAATAGGTTCGAGATAGAAAAAATAAATTAAAACGGTGACATCAAATTATTTAAATCTCATTATAGTATATTTTGCTTCTACAGCTTGAATGAGTTATTTTAAAATTACTTGTGTGAGTAATGTATATGTGAATAATGTATATATTATATAACATTACACAAATTCTATCCCAATAGAAATACAATATAAAACTTGTTTATGTACTCTGTTGTAGACGTAGACAGAAAACTATTAACTACATAAATGTGGTTTGTATTAATTCAATTCCAGCTAATTGTGTTTTAAAGACAAATTAACTGCTCCAGCGAGCAAATAATAATTTTCCTCATCATGTATGTAGAAAAAACAGAGCTATTATTGTATTAAGAATATTAGATTAGTTTATTTTATTTATTACTAGCTGCGCCCTTGCCTTCGTCCTCCAGATACAGTACTTTAGTAGTGACGCGTGTCCAAACATACAGACAGACAGACATTTTTCACATTAGGAATACTAGACACATGCAACCATTATTTTCATAAAAATCGAAAAAATACAGACACGTTAGATTCTTTTTTTTTTATTATATGTATACATTAGCGGGCCCGGCGGACGTTGTCCCGCTCTAATAATAAAAATACCTTGACAGATTATATAATTAAACCATTCTCCTGAATCACTTTATCCAGTGGTGAAAACCGCATGAATATTTGTTCAGTAGTTTTTGAGTTTATCAAGAACACACAGATAGACGTGGCGGAGTGTCTACTTTGTGTTACAATATGTAGTGATATATAATAAATGATTTTTTTAATATCATTTATAGGTTTCCAGTCGTATTATATGGGTCCGTGTGTTGGGCTACGAAAATGTACGGTTAAGAAAAGATTACACGTGGCAGAGATTTAATGTTAAGATGAGCGTTAGCAAAATGGATAAGATTATGAATGAATATTGAAATATTCATAAATTTTTGGACGCTACTTTGCACATCCGCCTGGGATTGATTGACTGATCATTTTGTTGTAATTAGACGTAGCAGTGGTCAATTATTCGCCGACAGAAGTGCAGAGTAGCGTCCACTATAATATTTATGATGGCTTTCCGCAAAGTAAGGCCTTCTTCAATCAAATATATCAGAACGGCAAACATAGCCGTACAGGCGCGACTTTACATCAAGCTGACGAAACCTCATCGAGTCTGATTAATTGATAATCTTTTTGTTGTATTTAGACGTAGTAGTGGTCAATCAATCCTAGGCGGAAGTGCAAAGTAGCGTCCACTATAATATATTCAAAAATATACATTCTGAAGAGGAACTTTGAAAAGAACACCAGTGATAGAGAAGTTGAGGAGTAATAGCCATATTGTATAGAAAAGTTTTCAGTATGGACACACCACACAATGTACTCCTCTTATATGAGTATAGGAAGACCGACAAAAGTATTGATGGATTGTGTTAAAAACGATATGTGTATACAAGGTGTGAATACTGAGATGACTAGGAAAGTGGAAGAGCAAAACATGTTAAGCCGACCCCACTAAGATGGGATAAGTGTAAGAAGATGATGATTATAGATTTTCAGTGTGTGCCTACTTACACGTAGTGACGATTTACATCAAGACGATGGCACGTTAAGTCTATATCTAGGCCTATATCTAACGAATTAGTTCTTAAATGTCACTGTTAAATTACACTTACAAATGTTTGGCAATGTATTCTTAACTTGAAGATTGTAGCTAACTAATCAGATGGGCATATGTACAACCCTACCTGCATACTCTATAGTGTCATGAAAATCTGTTCCTTGAGCGAAAGTTCTGGATCATTGAAGTGATTTGAACGTACATCTATCTATTAGAAACACGAATACGCTATCGGTGACCCATCATATCTGGACAACTAATTATACACAACAATATTAACATACTACGAGATTTATCTTGATGTTTTTACAAATGCATGAGATAACATAACTGAGTATATTTATTCAATAGATTTATGACAATATATTTAAAATACATTTAATACAATTATGACGTCATGCTTATGGTTATTATGAAACCTTATTAAATTTATAGACGAGAAAGTTTTTGAAAATGAATGTATGTTTCTCATTCATAGAAAACCTACTACACAGGTTTAGATAGACTTTTATTGTGATGAAACTCATATATGTATATCAGAGTAACACGTGCACTAAAATTTAAAAAGATACTGTTTAAATTTGCCACAATATAGAGATAAGTTACAAGTGAATTTGAAAAAAAATCATGCCATCTACCAAATGTTAGAATTGCATTAAGATAATTTATAGTGTCTACAATTATAAAATACATTGTATAGTTTTAAAAAACCACGATGTATGTGAAACTTTTTTTCATATCGCAGGCATTTAACAGAACATTTTCGGAAAATTATACGATTTAGGGCATAAAAAAAGCGTTTTCAACCTTAATTCAATAAGTGGAAAGTGGGAATTCAATATTAGACAAGATATCTAACTATACATTTGAATACGGTCTGCGTATTAGATACGGAATACATAATAAATACAATTATTCAGATGATACACGCAAGTGAAAAACTGAACACAACGGTTATTTAAATTATTTTGAATTGACTCATTGGTGCCGCCTTGACCTTGACTGCTCTGCCGAACGCCATTCCGTTTACCCCTACTATGCGGCCGGCTGTAATGCGACACGTGAGAGACAGACGAAAGTATTCAAGGTAAAGAATTTAAAATACAAATGCAGACGACACCACATATGTAGTTACTGAATTGTAATTATGTTTTAATGTAGGTACAGTCAAAATCTGTTATAACGACATCGAAGGAACTACTCATATTTAGTCATAAAAACCAATAGTCTTAACAGCTAGTGATGTTTTCGAGATAGAGCATTTAGCCGTGACTTTTGTCCAGTTCTGACAACAACATCCAGTGCAAAACCGTATGTGTTAAATTTGCATTAAGTATGTACACGACAAATAGACGAATAACTCAATATAACGCTAACCGATTTCGATGATTCATTTTTATTGGAAAGGATGTACTTCAAGGGTAGTTTGATGAGTTTGGTTAGGTTCTGACTATGGGAACCGTGACAAAGTAAAACAACTTTCAAGAAACAAGCCTACTTCTTTCTTAAGAGCCGGCAACGCATCTGTGATTCCTCTTCGGTCGCAGGTGTCCATGGGCGGCGGTGATCACTTACCATCAGGTGACCCGCATGGTTTAGTAAAATATATTTATGTACACTAAAAATGGAAAAATAAAGTAAATTTTCAAAAAAAGAATTAACCGACTTCAAAATTAATCAAAAACTTTTTTTTCTCGAACTGACTACGCTATTGGCCTTAATTTTTTTGACCTTTATAGCTTCACCGGACTACTAAGGCGAGAGCTTAAGGCACTCAGCCGATTTTGTAATGGTAACTAGCTCAAGGGTGCTTGGCACACCTCGGCTTGGCCGTTACCTAGAAAAACCCGATCTATCCTAGCTAAACTATGCTAAGCTAATACATGTATCCATTTAATTAAAAATTGCATGAAACAAAAACACAACATGTGATTCAAAAAGAGATAAACTAAACCTACTCGATTCAGTTCGATAAGGAAAAAAAAGTAAACCCTTCCACCGGGTGTGTAAGGTGCATGTTTGATTAACTATGTATGTGTAAAATCGATGTGGTGTGTACTGTATCGCGATAGCAAAATCTCTGCGTCCACCCGGGTGGCCTCGAACAAAGACATTACTAAGAAAACGCGAACAAATAGTGTACGGGTACAGAAAGGATAGCTCTCTGCCCGTGACGCACGGGAAAGGGATTCGCGATGTGGCCGGCCACAGAAAAATCAAAGAAAGAGATCGAATTTACAATATAAGAGAGCAGCACCAGTGCCGGGATCTAAAAATAGAAATTACGAAATTTTTTAACGGTTTAGGGGAAGATAGACGCAAACATACGAATTTACTCTATCTTATATTGAAAAATTATTATTTTTTCGAGACGGCGGCGCGCGCGAGCCTTTGAATCGTAGCCGCGATGGCGGGAAATTTCGCGATCGCGCGAATGGGGTCCTGTTTGGGGTCGTTCGCGACCTCATCGTATGCTGAGATCTCGGAGATCTCGTGAAAAACTAGAAGCTGGGCGGACAAGTCCATGCCGGAGAGAGAGACTGCGGGGTCAGCCTGTGAAGGCTTCGCCGCCTGGAATCTGGGATCGAGTCGCGTTGCGATCTGCGGTGTCCACGGGACCGGAGGGGCCCGCGCGGCGAGGGGGGTTGCGTTAGGCGCAGGTGCGGACGCTGCCGGTGCGCGTGACGCGCGCAGCAGGCTCGAAAAGGTCTGTCGAGAGTCGAGAGGCGGGGAGCGGGAGCGGTTAGACGCCGCAGGCGCCCTGAAGGGCGAAACCTGCCTCGCGTATCGGGGCTGTCTTGAGCGCGGGGCGTGGGGAGAACCGCGATAATTCGCGGTATGACCGACGCCGCGGCATAAGATGCGACTCGGAGGATCGAGCGAGTCTTTGGTGCGCGAGCACTCCGAAGTGGAGTATTCGCCTAGGCACTTAACGCACCTGGGACTCGGGTGACAGTTAAGTGCGGAGTGTCAGTATTTCTGGCAGTTGTGACACTGCGAGGGTACGGACGTTTTACGCGGCGGCTCCACGGTGATGCCGGAGAGGGTCGAGAGGTTAAATTAATCAAAAACCCATAAGGCACTAAAAAGCGGAAAATAAATAGTTTATCAAATTAACCGAATTAAATAAAACATGTGAATATGTGTGCTACCTAGAGATGCATTGGAAGTCGGTGCCAACCGAAAATCATATAATCTACATAGGTACAAAGGCACCGAAATATTGAAGTCAAATAATTTTTTTTTTTTTTTGAAAATGTACTTTATTTTGTGATACAATACAGTACTTGAATAGGCGTATAATACCATCCATAAATTCCGCAACCGGCCTCCGAACCAAAATAATATTGGCAAAGCTGTTTTGATATATTTACGGTGTTTGTCGGCTAACCCAATGTTGTATGTAAAATTGAATTCTGGTCGTAAAATAAAGAGAAACTTACAAATAAACATAATACTTGTACATTGATACGCATTTCGATAAATTAGGCACGATGTAACATGGAAAATTATGTAAATTTCGATTAATAAGTAATGAATCTGATTTTTTAATTTATTACAAAGTTAATCCGTAACTGGAAATAAATACATACATATAATAAGAATGTAACGTGTTTGTAATTTTTAGATTTCGGTGAGAAATATTGTTAGAATAAGTAATAAAATTAATTTCAAACATTTTTAGAAATGTTTGTCGTCTATCTGTTTGTATGAACACAGAGAATTGCTAAACTACTTTGTTCATCATAAAAATATCTTGAAGAAAATCATAAAAAATGACTTCGAGTAACATTTAGTCTTTGTTTCATCAAAATCGATTCACTCTATCAAAAGTTATTATAATTTTAATGACGACGCGACTTATGTACGAGTAAAAAGTACATAGTAATTGAACCTAGTACATTCAGATGACTTTATCGCGTGATACAGTGACAAAAATATTACATCACTACAAGAACATTACACATATCACCTCCACACACGTGCACGTATACTCGCTTACACATGAAAGTAGAAGGGTTTTTATTTTTGTTTTTCCCTTATTGAACTGGAACAGTTTAGAAAAATTATCCAACACAAAATACATATAAGAGTTGTTGAGGTATGCATGCTAGGTACACATATATGTTTCTATAACTCATATAAATATGAATATGTAGCTAAGCTTAGGTTAGTTCAGATAGGTCGCGAATTGCATGAATCAGACAACAGCCCAATCCTAGGTGTGCGCACCCTTGAGCTAGTTGTTAAAATAAAATCGGCT
This sequence comes from Antheraea mylitta, assembly GCA_014332785.1. Lineage (NCBI taxonomy): Eukaryota > Metazoa > Arthropoda > Insecta > Lepidoptera > Saturniidae > Antheraea > Antheraea mylitta. Next base: position 4,675,480 of record JACEII010000015.1, read on the forward strand.
GAATGCCTTAAATGCTCGCCTTAGTAGTCCTGTGAAGCTGTTAAGACCTTACTAGGTCAACAGCGTAGTCAGTTCGAGAAAAAAAAAGATGACTTTATTGAATGTAAGGTTACACGCGAACGAATTCGCAGGCAGAAGTAGTACAAAATAAATTCTAGTAATTGGGGTAGTTCCCGGTGCCGTAGTAAATCCTATTACATATTTCTTGGCTTTTGAAATGGATAATCCCGAATATTTCCCGAACTGACATGAATATTAAGTCCTCACTCTCTATTGGAAAGGTATTTATTTAGCAGCAATATATTTGCAGGTTTGGTTAACACAATTTTATGGGTTATTTGTAAATCATTCATTATATCTGCCTATTCGTTCAGTGAGTGGGCGTAAAGATAAACTGTTATCACAGATATGGCATATCATAGCTGTAGCATCAAAATCCAGTTAATGAGTCTGTTTCGAGGTGTCCAGGAAATAGATTTCGATGAGTTTAATATGTTAAGATCTCGAACAAGGTTGCTCATATATAGATAGACATTGGAATTTGAATTTAATACTTCAGAATGGTGAATAAATATCTTTCTTATACTTAATTAGCTGATTCCTGCGTTGTTTATTATTTCAATTATTTGTTATACCTCAAAGGGATTAGGCAGCGATTTCGATGAAAGTTACCTACCGGTTACAAGTGATATACGTAAACCTTCCTCGTGGATCACTGTATCTGTCTACATAACAATCTGATTAGTCATTTTTGAGTTTATCGCAAACAGACACACAGACAAACGCAGACGAATGTAGTGATAGAGTTTAGGGTGTCACAACCTTTTTTTTAACGTGGATCCTAAACCCTAATATTAAAATCCTTTATGGTTACGCCACCCTCCCAGGGAGAGGGTGGGTTATCTCCAACTCAAACGGAACAAAACCCCACGGTGTACCGACAGACCGTGATTGTCAGGGCGGCAAGGGATTATACAATGCTATTCAACCTATCCTCTATACTAATATTATAAAGAGGTAAAGTTTGTGAGTTTGTGACGTTGGAGGGGGTAATCTCAGGAACAACTGGTCTGATTTAAAAAAATCTTTCAGTGTTATATAGATAATTTATCGAGGAAGGTTATAGGTTATATCATCACGCTAAGACGAATAGGGGCGGAGCACCAATGAAAAATATTTAAGGTGACAAGGTGACTATTCTACGCGAACGAAGTCGCGGGCAGAGGCTAGTAGATGATAAACACGCCGATTTAGAGGGACTGACTCTCAAGTATATCTATTGGAATACTCCCATAGGTGCTTGACGACAGGATTACGACATGAGGATTATAACTAACCAGATATTATCATTAGATAAAGTTCTTACATCATGCTATGGATTCGTCACGAGGTTTTCTTTCATTCGTTCGTAACGATTCGATACTATATCGATTGACGTGCTGTCTAAATACGGTAACCACTGAACTATATATAATCGCATCAAAAATATCTTGAATTCTATGAGTGTGACAAGTCAGTTTTTTATTTCTTTATCGCAACTACTATTACTCCCAATTCAAACACATCAATCATACAGATGAAAACATAAAGACAAAATAAGAGACAGACCTTTCACTCTCTTCACTTATTCTTCTACGCTATGTGTAGCTCGGTAATGTTATGAGAGAAGAATGATAAAGCAAGAAGATCCGTTGGAAGAAGAATCTGCCCACTAAATCACTACGTGATTACGATATAGTCATTACGATATTAAGAATATGTAACAATTAGCCCTAACCATTATAATGTATAATTCAATACATAGTATTGTGGAGTATTGTAGTCCAGTACTCCAGTGTCAGTTGTTATCAGTTTCATATTAATAGAATGGATCGAGTACAAAAACAAGTTCAATGTGTTGTCAATACCGTATGTAATACAATTCGAGTAAAAGATGTGAGAAAACCTACTAGGATGTTTACATATAAATTGTTATACGGTTTCATAGAATCTCCAGACTTCTTTCAAATTTAGCCACAGTGCCCTACATACAAGGAGTCATTTAAGTAACCGAGAAACCTTTAATTTACGAATTGTAATAACCGTTTTACAATAGTTTACATTAGGTACAAATTGTGTATATTATATTACTTTGGCTACACCTACAAAATTGTTATGTTTAACTGTTTAATTTATTTTTCAACTTCTTTAGACGTGTTGCCTAGTAGAAATATGTGAGACAGTACGGATACTACCTACAAATGCTCGAAAACGTCACACTAAAGGTATTCTATGGACAGCACCGTGAAAACCCCTAAGGGGTCTCGTCGATGCGCATGTTTATGTGAGTGTACTGGTACGAGCGTTTATAGATAGTTTCCATACTGTCTGTAATATGTATACTGTGGCCTAATCGAGCGTATTACGTTTGCCAACATTCATACTAACCACGTTGAAAACACCGGTTCTCGTCCGATCACCGAAGTTAAGCAACGTCGGGCGCGGTCAGTACTTAGATGGGAGACCGCCTGTAAACACCGCGTGACGTTGACTTATTGTAATCCGGTGAAGCTTTAAGGACCTTCTCAGGTCAATAGCATAATGAGATCAAAAAAAAAAACCCTTTGCGTCAGTTTAGCGATGCGTAGTATAGGGGTTTGTGTGTGTCTAATATTGATGTTTTGTATTGAGATTTTGGAGTCAATCATATCATATCATATGTTTGACTGATGAATAAACTGTGTATAATTATTGTTCGTAGTGCCAATAGACGTGCTATTTACTTATAATATACAAATTATGAAATTTAAATAATTCATACTCTTTTTTTTTACTTTTACAGAGAGTACAGTTAATTCATTGTTTTGAGTTTTCACGTGCTTCCTTATGACTGCTTCGACTTTTTTTAACCGACTTCAAAAAAAGGAGGAGGTTCTCAATTCGTCTGTATCTTTTTTAATTTTTGTTACCTCATAACCTTGGACTGGGTGAACCGATTTTGATGTTTTTTTTATTTATTTGGAAGCTGGTGCCTCCCGTGTGGTCCCACTTGATCTAGTTCTGACAACCACGTCCAGTGCAAACCGTATAAGTGTCAAATTTACATTAAGTATGTACACGACAAATAGACAAATAACTTAATATCACGCCAACCAATTTCGATGTTTCTTTTTTTATTGGAAAGAATGTACCTACTTCAAGGGTAGTTTGATGAGAGTTTGGTTAGGTTCTAGTTATGGGATCGGTGACAAAGTAACACAACTTTCAAGAAACAAGCTTACTCCTTTCTTAAGGGCCGGCAATGCATTTGTAATTCCTCTCGTGTCACAGGTGTCCAGGGGCGGCGGTGATCACTTATAATCAGGGGACCCGCATGTTTTAGTAAAATATATTTATGTACACTAAAATGGAAAAATAGAGTAAATTTTCAAAAAAAGGAATAAAACATATGAATATGTTTGCTACCTAGAGATATGCATTGGAAGTCGGTGCATTTGTACCTATGTAGATGATATGATTTTCGGTTGACACCGACTTCCAATACATCTCTAGGTAGCAAACATATTCATATGTCTTATTTAATTTGGTTAATTGATAAACTATTTATTTTAGGTTTTTTAGTGCCTTAAGGGTTTTTGATTAATATTGAAGACGGTTAATTCTTTTTTTTGAAAATTTACTTTATTAATCGCTCAACGCGGCCATAGAAGATTTTCTCTTAAAAAAAATAGAACGTTTTTGCGTGATACGAGCATAACCACAGACGTACTATATATCATTTTAGTAATATATATTTATGTTAGAAATAATTAGTTTCTTCACAATAATATGAAACCATTTTCTGAAAATGATTGTTATTAAAATAATAAATTGGATCGTTTACGGTTTATTTGGTAACAGTAGATAAAAACGTTTGGCATAGAGTAAGGAGCGCGGAAAGATTATCGTTTTATTATTGTTTTTATGATTATTATCATACTTGAAAATTTATCTTAAGGACGCGCTCTCAAATTTTAGAAGTTCAGTTTCGCCTTCTAATTCTTCTAGACGCGTATAGTTCACTCACACAGACATGAAAACTGATAAGCTTGGCAGTAATACCGCACTATAAACGACTTTGATACTTTTATAAAAATATTACAATATTTACTTATTATTTATATTCTACTTTTTGTTGTATTTGATATAATAGTACCAAAATAAATTATAGTTTCTCAAGGTCATACTCATTCAAAAACAGTATAACTAAACGTAAATATGTATACGTAATAGACAGAAACATCGAATTTGTGTTCAAATATTTAGCCCCTTTGTGCCCGATCAAGGCTTAATTTTTCAACATTTTCATGAAGAGTAGTATTGTGGTAACTGGATCATAGTTTAAGTAATAGCTTGAATTGCTTGTGCTTAGATGTTTAGTCTCCTAGTGTAGGAGCAAGGTTTCAATTTTTTAAAGTTTGGTGAAAACAGTATTTATGATAATCTTAGTATAGTACTAATAGTTAGAAACATCGAGTTTGCAATCAAAGGCTTAGTGTCAGCTAAATGTTTCATATCTTAGGACCAGGTGAGAGCTATTTCGTAATATTTTTTCTTAATATTAATAATAGCTATACACATGAAGTTTGCACTCTGAAGTTGAGTCTTGTCGTATCAGATAAGAGGATAATTTCTCATAGACCAAGTTAGTAGCTGTATCATGATAACAGAATTTTGGTACTGATAATCACTAGAAACCTCAACTTTGCGATCAATGGTCTAGTCGCATAGAGTCAGATCAACGTTTCATTTTATAGATCAGATGAGTAGCTGTATCATGATAAATGAACTTTAGTATTCATAGTAGCTACAAAAATCAGTGTTTAGTCTCACTCTATCTGATGAAAGTTTAATTTCTCATGCGTAGATGCGTTAGCTGCGTAAGCGTATCTTTGTCGTGATAACAAAATTTTTGTATAGTATAGAGTAACTAGAAATATAAGTTTATGCTGAAAAGTATCATAGTGTCTTATTAATGTTTAATTCCTCATGGGCTAGACAATTGGCTATATCGTGATAACTGAATTTTAGTACATATAGATATTAGCTAAAAACATGAGTATGTGCTCAGAGATTTAGATAGGAGAATTTTTAACTTAGCGTTTGCTTCTATATCAAAAATAATTCTGTGAACAACATACTACAAAACACCGGAATTCTAAGTTGTAATACTGATAGTACAACGGGCAGCATATGACGGCCTTTGTGTAAAACGAACCCTAATTCCACCGACAAACTTTGCATCTCTAGCTTAGATACACTTTTCACCAAATAATTCGTTTCATTATAAACAAGACTTGAGAGATCATGTTCTTATAAAGAATAAGCCATATATTTAATTCTTTTGAAATATTACATTTGTTTGTAAATTCTGCAGCGTGTTTATGATATTATTGTATATATTCTGAATAGATAATAAAAATTAATAAAGAGAATGCGAAAACGACATATATATTTCTACTCATGAAAGAGCTCCCTGCACGTTTCTAAGAGTCCATTATGAGGCCATTTTGTTATTACCTAACGAGAGGAGTACAAACAAGACATGTTTGAAGTGGGTCGTCATCAGATCATTTTGTTCAGTCCTGTGGCAAGCTGTCGTCACTACTAACAAAAGGACTACAAGGACGACATATCTATTTCTACCCGTTAAGGAGTTCGATAACAATTTTTGGAGACCACCATCAGCTCACTTTGTTAAGTCCTGTGGTAAGCTCTCGTCACTACAAACAAGAGGACTACAAAGACGATATATGTATTTCTACACGTCAAGAAGTTCCATAACAGTAGCTCAAAACATAAAATATAAAAAGAACTAACGTAATAAAAACTGAATTTAGAATTTTTGTTTCAACCTAATCACAGTGTCTCTTACTACTAGAAATATAAACCACTATAAAAAGTTGGTTAGTATTTCGAAATGATCAAAACGTTTTGTGAAGTGTATACGTATTTCTACAGCGATTTATTTTTTACCAGTCGAGTGCAAAACGACGTACACGTCCTTACCGTATGGCGCCAGAACTGGCCAGAGCGCGGTCTAACACGACGTGAATCCTTCTTTCATACTTTTGTGTCAATCGAATCTAAATAAGGAAATAAATAGAACCTTATTCCATAGGAGTTAAAGTCTACATAATTAACATAAAATGGTGAAATTTTGTTCATAAATAATTAAATAATTTTTTTCTCAGATGTGGTTACATAACTTGGATTTTATTTCATGTTATTTAAACTTGATTATATGTAGTATAATCAGGTATTTTTTAAAATTAAGAAAACCGTAATATTACTGAGAATTTGATACCGAAAATCAGGCTGTTTTGCGTGAGGAGACTACGGAGGATTGATTATTTTAAATGAAAACTCATTAGTTTTAAAAAAACAATCAGTACAACATTGTTAAAGGTTCAATGTATCTGTAGTTAGTCATTATGTTTACCAAAGTTGAGTAGTTTTGTTGTAATTCTTGCCGAAAAACAGTGAAAATGGACCTTTTTTGAGAGCGCGTCCTATTTTGATAGCAAAAATTTCGTAGGACACCATAATGTTCATTACAAAGTATAATAGATTATTTAATAGTAATTTTCTCTTTACGATGTCGCCTTATATCGGCCTCTACGAACATAAATTACAAGATAAACTTAGCGTTGAAGCTGAAAATTGGGCAGCTAAGATCTGTGAACAAAAGGCTAAGCTACCTTAAGTAATTGACTTGGGAATTGTTTTCAAACGCCTGTCGTAATATTACTTTTAATTGGCTTTGTTTCTAGTTACTCTGTGAAATATATTTAGAAACAAAATGAAAAGTTACTGACACATATATGAGATGCTAGTTTGTTACATACTTTTAGCATTGCATTTCTTTTACAAAGTAGTCTTCTACATTACTAATACCTTTGTTGACTAAGTGATAACATTACAAGTGTGTAGTGATCATTTGAATGTTAATGTCCTAACAAGATGGTGGCTCAAAATTCATGCTCTTCGGTATTATTTCCTATCCACTTTACTTGTGCACAATAATTAAGCTATCTATACATATAATAATCGAACGTGTCTGTACTTTTTCGTGAAAAAAAAATGTTTCAGGTGTCTTTTTTTTATAATACACTCTGCGACGCATGACCTCAGTCACACCTGATGGTAATTGAGGACGAGGCCTAAGATGTAATATGTCCACGCAGTAAATGCTCATTCACTTTTTTTTTTTTGAAGATTGAACTTGATTGAAATTGTCTAAGTACGAAAAAGTAATAGAATACATTTCAATCATTTTTAGAAATGTCTCTCTGTCCTTCTTTTTGTATTATATGAACACGCATCACTGCTAAAGTACTGGTTTCAGAATAAAACCTCAAACCATAAAGAGTATCTTCTAGAGTAACTTAGTCTTTGTGTCATTAATCAGTTCAATCTATCAAAAGTTATTGTAATTTTAATGACTACGACGTGGTAAGTACCAGAGAAACGTGTATGACTTTTATATGACTTTATTAATCACTGTTATTTTATATTAAATACAACGCAGACAAAGTCGCGGGCACAGCTAGTATTACTTCAAGTACCACCAACATATATTTATAACCTTTTATATATCGCTGTATAACTGAAATTCGACCTCTCGAAGACTTCGGTACAATTGTGTTCGTTGCAAATAACACACATTAAATGTAACGTTCGTCAAATTACGCTAAGATCATATTATATAAGTACATATGAAAGTACAAATATATAACCTTTTTATAGAAAAACGAAGCTTCACTAATTTAAAAAATAAAGTAAATCCTTTAGGTGAACAAGTAGATTTAACAAAACTCTTTCGAACATGAAAGCGTGAAGCCAACTGCCCGTAAACAGTCCATGCGGTTCGACCGACCGTGGAATATTGTTCGAGCGATTTGCATTTGTAAAGGATTGCTTATTTTTAGGGTGCGTTCGCATGAAAGGGAAATAGCTTTTATATCGGTATTTTATTCCGAGAAACATTCCTACGAACCGGTCCCGGCCGCTTCAGATAAACAAAGAGAACGAATTTGATGGGCCCTTAGGATTTTTCATTTAAGCTAAGTACGATAAGGATTTCGTCGTTTTCGGAAACATTCAACGAATATTTCATGAAATAGAAAATAAAGTCGTGCATTTTTCTTCAAGTACATCGTAACTATATGACACTATTGACATCTGTTAAAGTAATGACATTAATGTGACGTTATATATTCTACCTCACGGACTCTGACGATTAATCTCATAAATTGCTTATTTTAACCATGTTTATTTTTATTTATTTGCCACAATAAAGATATAACCAATTTAACTTCTTGTATATTTTTATATTTGTATATATTCAGGATCTCGGAAACGGCGTCATTTATTTCTGTGAAACTTAGTATGTAGGTAGTATCGGGGACGATAAATCGATCTAGATAGATTTTATTCGTAGAAAACTTTTTTAACTGAGATTTCAGGCAATGAAAAAATAATGCTAGAATATGAAGGTAAATTTCGCCGCCCCTGTCAAAACCAAGATAGCTCAGATGCAAATTGGTTGCTTCGAAAACCCGTGTAACCCCAGTTCGAATCCTAGTGTATATATATATTTTTGTTTGTAAAAAATAATAATTTTGTAAGGCAAACCTAACAATTTATTTTAATTAAATAAATAATTTTATTATACTTATAAGAGAGATATCTTTTTTAAATATTTTTTTTTATGTGAAAAAATGCTAATTTTGTGAGGCAAAACCTAACAGTTTATTTTAATTTCAAAATGTTTTTAAAGAACCGAGCTAGGGTCGGTCCTCCAGTACTGTATATAATGGACCGTTTTTGTATAATAAGATTGAATTGAAAGAATGTTATTCAGAGTTGCTAGCATAAAAAACTTCACCAGATGTTTAGCTAGGGACCGCTTAGACACACCTGCGTGTGTAATAAAGTATTTCAAATATGTGTTCAACTAGGTTTCAAATGTTAAACACTGTTTAGCAAAATTCGTATTAAGCCCGTATTCATTTTGTTCTTGTAATAAGACCGTTACTGTTTTCCTCAGTAAAAAATACCCTAAGCCCCTTTCCGTGTTGTTAAGGTGAGAAAGAAACAAAAAATCAAGCAGATAAACTCACATTTACAATATTATAAGTAACATTACAACATATTATAATTTGTTGTCGACAACTCAAAGTTAAAACATTAAAGTGCACCATTTATTGTTAAACCGCAACACTACTGATCTTCTAGGTCATTTATCAACTTGGAATTTATGCAGGCCGCTCTCTACAACGTTAGAACACTAATATCTATCAAATGCCATCCCCAGATTCCCTTTTTTTCATCCAATCTTTTTTCCCATCGCAAATATAATCTAGCCATCGACATTGATATATGTGTAACTAAGAGGATGAAAAAATTTAGCATAAATGCTTAAAATAAGCAAGTAAACATTAAAAGTTGCGGTGCTCGAATACGAGCAAAACGATTTTGTTAATCGTCCAATATATACATTGATATATAAAAACCCACTATGCACACTTAACGCCTCAAAGCCGGCACACAAAAATGAGTGCATCATAATTTTGGATTATGCAGTCATTTCAAATTGTCTCAGTAGTTGAGTAGTCCGGTGAAGCTGTTAAAACCTTGTTAGGTCAATAACGTAATCAGTTCTAGAAAAAAAAACAAACAGTCTCGCGTCACTTCCGTCCGTGTAAAAACAACTTTAGTAAGGTTGAATTTGCAAAATCATAAGTTTATCGCATAACTATGATCGCCTATGTATATTTTTACGATTAAAATTTTACGGCCGGTTTTGTGGGCTACTTTTACCGAGACTGTGCGTCTTGGGTCAATATTTAGAGATGTATCCAACAGGTACGAATTAAAGCATCGCGAATAGAGTATTTAAAATAAAACACGATAACATTAAATGTCGCTTCGTTACAAGATTTTAAAAAGTTGAGGTAGTCATAAGGACTGCCGACAGAAGTGAAAACTCAAAACTGTGTTCAATTTTGTATTTTTAAATTAATTATAGTATGAATAACAACATTTAAATTTTTGAATTTGTTTATTGATATTGTTAACAATAGTATGGTTATCATATTTATTTGCACTCTGAATAATAATTACATACATTTTTATCAAGTCCATTAATCAATCGAACATGATGAGCTGCAAAATATCAGTATTAAATATACACGCCCCCCCCCCCCATACTAAGCGTTAAATTACGAATTTATCTCCCGGCAAAAATACCGCTTAACGTGCCTTCAGAAGTTTTCACTTCAAAAACGCAGACGTAGTCGCTGTTATTAGCTAGTTTTAAATACATAGCTTTGCGAAAAAGAAGTAATACAAAGCATTATGGTAAAAAAAGCTAAATATATTCGTACGAACGTTAGCGAGCAAAGGCCGGGTTGAGAGCGGACGCTATGACCCAAGCTGTCATCATTTATCATTTGTTTTTATTTTCCCGACCCTAGTTTCAAATTTTTTAGTACAGTGATATTACAAAATAATTAATTTAAAGTCATCTGTGCATTCATTGTAGTTTTACTAAGTGTTATGATTTTTCTTTATTAGTCTACTAGTCTCTGCCCGCGACTTCGTTCGCGTGGAATAGATACATTAACAAGCAGCAGTTCTCAAAAGGAAAAAACATCCCGAATTTGAAACATTTTTCATCTGTGCTCCGCCCCTATTGGTCTTAGCGTGATGATATATAGCCTATAACCATTCTCGATGAATGATCTATATAACACTGAAATAATTATTCAAATCGGACCAGTAGTTCCTGAGATTACCCCCTACAACGTCACAACATCACGTCACAAGCTCACAAACTGTACCTCTTTATAATATTAGTATAGATAATTTATTATCTATTTACTCTTTACTAGCTATACCCGCGACTACGTCCACTTGGAACCTAATGTAAAAAACAGTGTCGAAAAAAATCATGTGAATGTTCAAGTCCATTTACTTATCTACTTTTCTCTCGTACTTAAGTCGCGTCCTCATTAAAATTACAATAACTTTTGATAGAGTGAACCGATTTTGATGAAACCAGGACTGAATGTTACTCGAGGATATGCCTTATGATTTTAGTAAGGTTTCGTCGTGAACGCAGTACTTTAGCACAGCATTTCAATAAAAGTTAACTAATATTTGATTGATGACTGAATCTTTTCCTATTGAAATAATATCCAATACAAGTTCGTTATTTTGAATATTTTATAACCTCCAAATTCTTTAAGTGCTATTTAGTAATCACAAATAAACTTTGACTTCATTCATCATGTAGGGTACATCCGAGAGATTAAAAGGAATGCAATTTAAAACTTATAATAGTACATTATTTAAATATATTAATGTATGTGACTACTGGTTGGAATAAGATCGAATAGTTGCAATTAAAACTCGATCTGAAAGATATTACTAGCGTCTAGGGCATATACGAATAGTAACAAGTAAAATCTAGGTATATTAAGAGACGTATCCACCAATCAAAGCGGTAAATGATCGAGTGGTAATTCAAGTAGGACTAGACATAGATGGTAATTTGATGCGTTAGTAACTAAACAAACTAACCTGGAAGTGTTGGTAATTTACAAATTTCAAGAACAGTAAACATAGACAAGTCTCACCATACAAATATTATTCAACAGTGATAAACACAATTTTGCCAAGAGTAATAAAAAGTTATCACAATTTCTAAATAAAAACACGATCGTAGATACGGCATATTTGACCGGTGACTACTCGAAATAACATTACAATGTCATTTGTATTTGCTACGCATTTTACGTAGTTGTGTGTCGTCTTTAACGCAAAGAAATGTTATAATGAAGAATATCGTATATTTTTTTATATTCCTTAACTACAATTGATAATCTACAATTTTAACGAACAGACAAATATGTTAATATAGACGCGTAATTTAGATCTCTCTTGAAGTACTTTAACCCCCTATATTGCTCCCTTGGGTAGTTAATATTGAAAAATAATTTTCAAGTGCTTACATATTCTCTACTAGCTGACCCGTGCAACTTCGTTTGCACCAAATTGGTTATCACGCGAAAAAATTGTTTCTTTTTATTATCGTAGCACGGCAAAATGCCTGCACTATGCCTGATGGTAAGCACAGTACAATCCAAAAACAATAGCGACCACCGAGTGACACACTATACATCGCTGGTCGCCACTATCATGTCGGCCTACAAAAAGCTGGATATGCACAGGCTGATCCCGAAACGCGACGCGCAGAAGCGAATCACTATTACGGATTTTTTCGTCATGTACATGGTGGTTGTGACCCAGTCAGGCTGTAAAGCCCTACCACCCCGCAAATAAAACTGATACCCGATTGCAGCCACAACTACCGTTTCCAATTGTGAATCCAAACTATCCACGGATTCACTTAAACATATACCCAGATTACATGTATTTATTTTTTAAATAATCCTAGTACCCATTCGTAGCGTCATCTACCAGGATCAATTAAAATAAAAACTAACCTACATAAAACTGAATAAACATTTCTACCACTTACTTTATCATAACTATCTTCGACTTGTATTAAAACCTTTTTATACTCCATTGTATTAAAGAAAAATATATGAACACCGTATCGAAGCGTCAAACATCCCGCCGAAAACGTCAAATGTCACTTGCTTGAAACTATTATCTAAGAGTTATAAACTGTTTCAAAAACGTATTTGAAATATATTTCCAATATATTTTTATAAATAATCTCTGTACCACTCACAACATAGTACCTATCACCTTCAAACCAAGCCAGTTTTATACATCAGGTTCAATCCCTCGGTAAGGATCCCTTGAGTGCGTTGCTTGCGCGATACGGTGACACACAAATATACATCACTGCTACAACACTACACGATCACCCCCACATACGTGAAACACATGAAACACTGAATGATGATGAATGAAACATGTTACACATGAAAGTGGAAGGGTTTACTTTTTTCCTTATCGAACTAAAAAACTCTCAATTTTCCGATAATAAATATATGCAGGAGTTGTTGAGGCGTGTATGCTTAGTATACATATACGTTTCAACAACTCATACATATATGAATAGTTAGCTAGATTAGTTAAGATAGGTCGCAATTTTGCATGCAACAGGCAACAGCCAAGCCGAGGTGTGCCGTGTACCCTTGAACTGGTTGCCTAAATAAAATCGGCTGAGTGCCTTAAGCGCTCGTCTTAGTAGTTCGGTAACTTATATACGTATATAAGTTATTGAAACATGCATGTGTACCAAGCATGCGTGCCTCAACAACTTCTATATGTATTTTGTGTAGGAAAAAATCCTCTAAACTATGTAGGATAGGATAACGAAAAATAAGGGTAGAACTCTTGTGTCACTGTATCGCGTGAGCAGCGTACTCAAGGGCTCCATGCCCAGGGAACAGATCTAGGCTTAAGCCGTTGCTGAGAAGGGCCTAATTTGGTGTACGGGAGTGAAATTTAGTCCCAGACCACGGCGGCGTGATCTGCGGTTATGCGGGCGTGGATGAGAACACGCTCTGTTTGAAGAGACAGGCTGGTACTGATCGTTCGCTGACGTGATTGAATCAGGAGGGTCGGTAAAAATGTGTCGCGGTCGTCTTCTATACTGCGCAGCGTTGGGTACGGGTTCATCGTTCGCGGCGGATACCACTAACGGGCAGGGATGATTCGCGGCTTTTTCGAAATAACTACCTGTAAGTGATTTTATAAGACAGAAAGCATCTCCAGGTCCTGTGGAGATTCTTATTCCGGACGTACCATGGGGCACCGGTGATTTTACGTAGGGCTCAGTTCTGGAGAACCTGCAACTTTTGAATACGATTTTGCGCATGTGCAAAGACCGAACAACTGTACGTCATAATCGGACGGATGCAAGTTTTGTATAAAGTAAGTTTGTCTTGGGGATATTTTACTCTTATGACAAAGCAAATGATAGAAACGACCTAAGACCATACGGCTTCGTTCCGCACTCTTTCTGTGTGTGAATCGAAATTTAAGTGTTTATCTAAAGTAACACCAAGATATTTCACCTCGCCGGTCCAAGGTATTTCGGCTTTGTATAGCCTGATGGTCGACGACGCATATATTTGAGATAGCGTCAATCCCAAGTCATACATTTACGTTTATCGTTGTATATGGTGGTCAATAATGTTTAATAAAATGAAATTGGTTCTTTGCTATGAAAAAAAATAATTGGTTTAAAATTTATTATTGGAACAAAGTTCCTTACGGCAGGCTTGGAGGAGATAGAGATTTTGCTGCTGCTTGCATTGTAATGTTTCGTTCGGTCAGTGAGAGTGCCGGAGGTTCCCTTACACTCCCCCATATACAGGTTGGAAACGCACTTACAAATCCCCTGGTGTTGCTAGTGTCTATAGACGGTGGTGGTCACTAAACATCACGTGACCTACCTGTTCGTTTGCCTCTTATGATATAAAAAAAATATATTGATGTATTAAAGAACCAGGTATTCTAAAAGTCTTGTTCTTTTAACGTTGCCGGCTCTTGTACTAAGGTGTCGCAAAAAAGTCTAGTTACGTTAACTGCAAATTTTAATTTTCGTTATTCTGGAGAACTCATTGCGTTTTATGGGACAAAGAGTATCCTGGATGTAGTCTTCTAATATTAGTTATCACTGTGTCAAATTTCGTTAAAATTGGTTCAGTACTTTCAGAGTAATTCGGGTTTATATTCTAGACTTTAATCCTTTATCCTGGAGAACCCTTTGCGTTTTATGAGACAAAAAGTATATTTGATGTAATCTCGTAATATTAGTTATCACTATGTCAAGTTTCATCAAGATTGGTTCAGTACTTTCAGAGTGATGCGTGTGCATAGGGACAGACAGACAGACAGACAGACAGACAGACAGACAAAAATTGTAAAAAGATTATTTTTGGCTTCTATATCGATAACATAATCTACCCTGATTAAAATTTTCAAAAAATATTTAATGTACAGATTTCGACTTGTTACAGTTTTATTATAGTATAGATAAGGAACTTCTGTGGAAAATTTTTACGCCTCACGATTTTAACCTGTGCATTCTCTATTAATATATATCTTCTATACATATTATAGGAATGTAAATCTTTAATATTTTGTGAAAAAAAAAATGTTGCACATGTCTTTGAATATATTCATATAATAAGAATGTAAATTTTACGTGTCTCTACTTTCGCGATTTTCATGAAACAATTTTTTGCGGGTGTCTTAAAGTAATAAAGTACATTTCAAATATTTTAAAAATGTCGGTCTCTTTGTATCACTGCTAAAGCGCTGGTTGCACAATAAAAACTCATCAAGAAAATTATAAAGCATATCTATGAGAATAACTTAGTTTTTGTTTCATTGAAAACGGTCCACTATATCAAAAGGTATTGTAATTTTAATGATGATGCGCGTGAGTACAATAGAGTACAAGTACAAGTAAATGGACTTAATTTACTCAGTTGACTTTATTAATGACTATTTCATACATAAGATACACGCACTTCGTACACGTCGCACTTGCGACTCCTCTGGTGTTGCTAGTCTCTATGGACGGCGATGATCACTTAATATCAGGTGACCCGCCTGTTCGTTTACCTGATATAATATATAAAAAAGAAGTTAGCATTACTCACAGAAGCAACAAGAAATTACAGAGATCAGACCATAAGAGAGAGGTTGGAGAGGAAGTTTATACCAAGACAAAGAATAATATAGCATCACGTATGAGCCTAATAATAATAGCCAACATAATGACATAAGCTCTTTATTTCCATACTGTAACCCATGGTATTTAATCTACATAATACGTTACAAAAAATTCCATAACAATAAACTCAAAAAAGAACAAAAGATACAATGTAGTCTTAGATAATAGAACCCTATGGGTTTCTATGGTTTAGCCATCTAAAGCATTAAGATATTCCATTACTGCTGTAACACATCGTATCGTGTGTTAAGCGAAACCATTTGCATATTCATGACGCTTAATTACATGCCCTTACCATTGCACACAAATGTTCTCATTAAATTGGATGTTAGCTTTTCTCGAGTTACTTGAATGCTTCTAATCACGGTTGAGAATTTCAAATTTTACTATATTTGAAAAAAAAAATACATATCTATGTACAAATAAAATGATGTAGGTTATTTATTATTATTACATTATGCTAATATTATTTAATTTTTTTTTTATATCATAGGAGGCAAACGGATAGGTGGGTCACATGATGTTGAGTGACAATCACCGTCCATAGACACTAGCAACTCTAGGGGAGTCGCAGTTGGTTATAAATAAAGCCTATTTTACAACACACTGGATCACTACAAAGTTTCTGTCAACGTACAATATTATACAATTACTTGAGAAATAATAAAGCTTTATATTAGCATTCTTCGATCGTTCAAGTCTCATATTTTTCTCGACAATCATAGACTAAAACGGAATACGACAATCTAATATAAACTTTATGTCCACTCGCTTCAACTCTTCTGAAACTTTCCTTTCAATTTACTTAGAACATCGCCACTCATCAGTGTGATACCTTAGTCAATATTTACTTGATAACTCAAATGAGGCATATGTTTATTCACATTAAAGATGCACGTAATTAACAGCAGTTCAGCAATCTCTCTCGTAAAACACTATATTACTTACTAGCCTCTGCCCGCGCCTTCGTTCGCGTGGTATACTCGTAGAAACTTTGGGCTAACACCAACACGCAGCAGAAGTTCTCAAAAGGAAAAAAACATCCCAATTTTGAAACATTTTTCACCTGTGCTCCGCTTCTATTGGTATTAGCGTGATGATATAGCCTATAACCATTCTCGATGAATAAGCTATATAACACTGAAAGAATTATTAAAATCGGACCAGTAGTTCCTGAGATTATAGCCTACAACGCCACAACGCCACAAACTTTACCTCTTTATAATATTAGTATAGATTTACTTTTGCATTTATCTTTACTTGGTATCGAGATGTCTGGAAAATCAACCAATAAAATCTATTTTTAGATCAATACTCTCATTTAAATTCACTATTAGCATGGGGTAGAAGTTTCCACATATCACTTTAAGCAGATTACGTAACTACAAGATTGCTTTTATTCATTAGTAGAATGTTCTCGAAATTAATTTGGATTTTGATTATCAATTTTTTTTTATATCATAGGAGGCAAACGGCCAGGTGGGTCACCTGATATTAAGTGACAATCACCGTCCATAGACACTAGCAACACCAAGGAGGTCGCAAGTGCGTTTCCAGCTTATGTTGGGGGGGGGGGGGGGAGGGGAGGGGAGTAGGGTAGAGGAGAGGGAGGAGGGAGGAGATGGTCTTCCATCGCTCTCACTGACTAAACGAAACGCAACAATGCAAGCACTGTTATTTCACGTCGGTTTTCTATGAGCAGGTGGTACTACCTCGGTGGTACTACCTAGGTTCATGCTGAAACCAGTAATACCTTCACCGTGGCTCTACCTCCTACATATCAATTCAAGGTTTTTCTATACAAATCTCTAGTAAACTTGAATGGTGATATTCTTTCCACCATCATCATGCAATACGATGTACCAAAGTTTTAAGAATTTGAACTTATTTACTTCTTTGGCATTTACACTTCGAAGTTGTTATAACCTATATTAATATTATAAACATGAAATGTTTGTTTCCTTGAACGCATTAATCTCAGCAACTGGTCCGATTTGAAAAAGTCTTTTAGTGATAGATACCTTATTTATGGAGGAAGACTATAACTCCTAAGACCAATAGGAACGGAGCACCAATAAAGAACGTTTGAAAATCAGGGCTAACGTACGTATTACTCAATAATATTTTTAACCTTCTAAGTAAACGAAGTCACGAGTTAAAGTTAACGTTGGCCCAAAGTAACTATTTCAAGCGGACGAAGTCGCAGGCAGAAGCTTGTTCTCTATAAAAATATTAGCTATTGTCTCTTCTTTAATCAACTCTTACGTTTGACATCAATCTGCACAAATTATTTTTTTACGATCTTTTTAATCTGCTTAAATTAACCTTGATAACAATACCCAGCCAATAAATATTGAACGACGACATATTTATAGTACTGTAATTTACTCTAACCTATTACATAGGCTGTGGTTACTGGATAAGTTAATTAAAGACGATCAGACCCTGCCAATAGTAATTATAGCCAATTATTGCTGTCCGATACGGGAATGTGAGATGCCTACAATTTTCGATAAAAAATTTGTTCGCAGATGAGAATTTCATGAAATATTTTTCGGGTTTAATGGCTTTTTCTTCTCGAACTGATTACGCTATTGACCTAGCAAGGTCTTAACTGCTTCACCGGACTACTCAACTAGCTCAAGGGTGCACGACACACCTCGGCTTGGTCTGTTGCCTGATACATGCAATTCGCGACCCAACTGAGCTAATCTTTTTTTTACATTGGGAAATCTCTACAGATATCCACCCTAGCCGAGCAGCTGAGGGTGGGGTATGTCCGAGTTTCACGGACTAAAACCCCAGGGTGCCTACTTACAACTATTTGGTCGGGGAGCAGGAGCTGCCTATGGCACTGCGTCTGCTCACCCGGCAGGTGTCGGCCTCTGGCCAGGGGCTCCTTCTGCGGCCTGAGTGGGTCAATAACTGAGCTAACCTAAGCTACGCTACATATTCATACTTATATGAGTTATTGAAACATATATGTGTACCAAGCATACGTACCTCAACAACTCTTATATGTATTTCGTCTTGGATAATCTTTCTAAACTATTTCAGTTCGATAAGGGAAACATAATACCCTTCCACTTTCATGTGTAAGCATGTGTGCGTGCACGTGTGTGGAGGTGATATGTGTAATGTTGTTGCAGTGATGTAAGATTTAGTATCACTTTATCGCGCGAGCAGCGTACTCAAGGGCTCCACGCCGAGGGAACGGACCTAGGCTTGAGCCGTTGCCGTGGGGAGCCTAGTCTGGTGTGCGGGAGCGAAATTTACCGGCTTAATGGCCATCTTGGTCTAATCTTCTAATACCTTTAAGCGAGCAATTCTTGTATATTTTTATATATTCAGGATCTCGGAAACGGCGTCATCTATTTTCGTGATACTTAGTATGTAGGCGGTTTCGGGGACGATAAATCGATCTATTTTATTCATAAGGAAGATTTTTTAACTTAGTTTTCAGGCAATGAAAAAATATAGCTAGAATATAAAGGTAAATTTTGCCGGCGCTGTCAAAACAAAAATAGCTCAGATGGAAATCGGTTCCTTCGAAAATCCGTGTAACCCCAGTTCGAATCCGAGTGACAGCAAAAAATATATCTTTTTTTTTCATTTTTTTTTTTTTGTTAAAAAATTATTTATGAGGTAAACCTAACACTTTATTTTTATTTCTAAATGTTTTTAAAGAACCGAGCTAGGCTCGGTCGCCCAGG
Organism: Antheraea mylitta; assembly: GCA_014332785.1. Taxonomy (NCBI): domain Eukaryota; kingdom Metazoa; phylum Arthropoda; class Insecta; order Lepidoptera; family Saturniidae; genus Antheraea; species Antheraea mylitta. The sequence continues at coordinate 4,694,944 of JACEII010000015.1, forward strand.
TATTGGTAATAAAATATAGCTAGTATAATTCAAGAATAATCAGCTTTATCTTAGTGATCATTTTAATTCGATGAGTATTTCCAGAAATAGTGGTTCTTTTATGTCTAATTGGGAACAGAATCCATTGTTATGCTTTAGAAGTGCCCTTTGAAACCGCAAAGTTCTGCATCATCTCGAAAGTATGCCATAGCGTATTACGCACATATAGTAGTTTAAACTGAAAATAGACTGAAATAATACCTGACTAATAGTACGTTAAAAGTTAAAAACACCTCTATTTCATAGGCATTATAAAAACATTGTAGATCTTGGGAAAATACTAGGATTTAGGGAAATCCCAAGTGTGTTGACAGACGCACGTGCGTATGAATTTGTAGTACAAACAACTTGCACGCAATTAATCATTGACATGTTTATTGTAACAAATAACTGTTTTCCGTTTTCAATATAGCGTTGATCCTTCAAAACGTAAATGTGTGTGACCGAATGTAGATTTTCCATTGACTAAGGTTCTGTTTTTTATCTCACAAAAACGTGTATTTTCAAAGTTCTTTAGGGAATACAATAAGAAAAAAAAATTATTCTAAAGTTTGTAGAAAAAATGACACTAACAATAGGAAACAGGTGTTTAATACGTTAAAAGTTTTAATAGAAAGAAATACAAACAACAAATACAAAGAAACAAAATGTTCGCTATAGCTAATTTCAAGGTGTCGGTTTTTCGTGACGGTGTGCGCGCACATCGTAATAACTTCAGGGTGTCAGTTTTTCGTGAAGGCTGCACGCACATTGTAATAGCTTCAGGGTGTCGGTTTTTCGTGACGGTGTGCGCGCGCATCGGATTAACTCCAACTTGTCAGATTTTCGTGACGGTGTGCGCGTGTATGTAAAAATTTACTCTCATCATTTTTCCCTAACGCGCCAAAAGAAGTATAACTTCAAAAAATATAGATTACAAATACTAGGTTCATCGTCAACTATTTTGCTGTACAAAGAATTGTTTTTTTTTTCGAACTGACTACGCTATTGGCCTAGTAAGGCTTTAACAGCTTCACCGGACTACACAAAGAATTAAGTACAAACATTGAGTTTCACTAATCAGCGAAAAAGCACACCTCACATTATTTCCTAATTTGCCTGTTAGCATCTATTTTTTAATTATACTCAACCTAAACTCGAATTAGTGTCACTTTGATAAAGATGTAGGCTATATATTTTTTTAATTTCCGCTGTTTTGTGTTTTAGTTAAAAGTGGCCCTTGTCGTTACGATACGTGAGTTATTACATTGTCATTAACCGCGGTCGGGGTCGTCAAATAATTGGTAACAAAAGAACAACCACCGGGTATATGCTGATTCCATCATAGACTCCTACCAACTTTTTAAATTCGCGCAAACGTATCAAATTCAGAAAACTAATCTTTTAAGAATTATATCTTCATAATTGTATTAGTAAGAATATACATAACTGGCTACTTCTTAACATTTAATAATAAATAGTGAGGTGACGTTGCTTTCAAGCGCGTAACATATACCTTGGAAAATAGTCTTTGCCCTGTAATTATTAATCAGATGTCTGTGAAGTTGGCATACAAAGTTATAGGGAATCGTGAAACAAAGATGAATTCTGATATTCAAATCAATAGTTCTGGAGATCCTGAAATTTAGAAAATAATTTCGCAAATAAGAGACCCTATAAGGGCATAAGACATATGGGGGTGCCAATTTCACGAATAATACAAAAGTCGTGACTGAAGGGGTTCTGAAGAGAGTCGTGGGCTTCTTTTCAATAGGTCTGGATTTATTTGCAATATGAGCTCTTCTTGCATAATTAAAACCATGGCAGCCCATTAAAATCACTATATACCTACGTGTAAGTATGCAAAAAATTCAACGATAATTTTTGATTGCTTCGAAGGAGTTCTAGGCTCCTTTACAATATTTCTAGAGTTTTTTGCAATATAATAATGAATGAATGTGCACAGAACTCCTTAGAAAAAATAAAAAATCGAAAATTGATTTTTTGCATACTTGTACGGTGTGATTTTCAACGGGCTGCCATGGATACCCAACTATTGCTTCTATTGCGAAGAACTCCAATATTATTAAAAAGAAGCTCAGAAGTTCCTAGAACTGTTCGAAAATCAAGAGTTGATTTTTTTGCATACTTATACCGTATACGTATACATAGGTAGTGTGATTTTCAGTGAGACATTTGTTGTTATATCGACAGCCAGTATTTGGTACACTACTGCACTACCTTTGTGATTGATATCACGTGCCCGACTATGTACATACGTTACAGCACCTATTGGTTCATTGGCAGTCTTGCATCTTATGTAACTTCACGTGACAACTTCTCTAAACCGACGGTTGACGCACGTTCGATACATGTGATTGGAGCTTCACAACAGTTTACGTGAACTTTGGCCTATTTTAGTAAATTTAGTTGCCAACGATTATATATGTTAATTTCATGTAGAGATACTCCAGACATGGTCCTTGCCACGCGTCGCTGAGGTATCTTCAGTTAACAGACATTTAATTTTTAATACCTTTATACAATCATTTTAAGCTTTTATTGCCAAGCGTTCGAAACGTTAAGTATCTTCGGTGGAGGAAAATAACATAGTATCCACCGTATATGATAACATCATATTGAAGTGAAACTTTTTTAGGCGCGACTAGGAGGTAAGTGGACGACAATGCAACGGAAGTCCGTTGTCATGTTTCTGTACCATCTGGTTAGAAGAAAAAAAGAGTACGACCGGATTCTTTGCGGAATTTGGGATATGTTCCCATGTACACACTGCCTTTTTATAATAATTATTATGATATGCTTCCTTCAATCTTAAACGCATTACCAGCCGATTATATAATAAAATTATAAGGAAGTAATGTTAAACACGTGAAACGTATTTTAAGAAGGTACTTCATTAACGAAGTATGTCCAAAAACTTAAATATCTTGTCTGCGTGTTGACGAAAATACCTCTCCTCGATTAAACTGCAATAATGGTTCCCTGAAGAGAGTTTTACTATTTAATGTATGTATTTTGTGATGTATGTTTGTGATGTATAATGTGTGACGGTTACATGCACTATTTTTATTTTATTTTAGGCCACGTCGCTATTTAACATCAGGTGAGGTTATGAACATACAAACCTATAAAAGTATTAAATTTAGTTAAACTAAAAACATCTAATTTCGTTACTAAATTAAAACGCTTAAGTTGTATTAAATTCCTTTTATCGGACAACCAACAAATAAAGACTTTGAATGCTGATCGATTATGCATTTCGATTTATATAAACCGCACGTTTCTCGCTAAAAGTCTGTCAGGGAAAACTGTTTAATATTCTTAACGAGTCTTAAATCAAACATATATCGTTCCCTTACAACTCCTCCTTTGGCATGAATGATCAGATTGTCAACAAGATATAAAAGAAGATTCACGTGTGGCGTTACGCGATATTAAATTACCATCAATTTAAGATTGCTAATATTTTAGTGTATAGGAAAATGCTTTCTCTCATCGAAAGCATAGAATCGAATTGCCTAAATGTTATTCGATTGTTTTCTTACTTGAATTAATGACAAGGGAACATCCAACAAGTGAATTGAGTATCCAAATGCATTAATGATTCATATTCTAATCCAATCTTTTGATATTCACTTGTCATTAATTCAAGTAAGAAAACAATCGAATAACATTTTGGCAATCCGATTCTATGCTTTCGATGAGAGAAAGTATTTCCCAATCCGCGAAAAGATTAGCAATTTGAAATTGATGATAATTTAAGGTATCGCGTAACGCCACATGTGAATCTTCTTTTGGAACGAAAAGGAGATATCAATTTAGTTGCGCGACCGAACTGAAAAAAATGTGATAGTAAAACCGTAAGGAAAAGTGCGCGGAATAAAGACGTGCGCAGGCGCGACAGTCGTATACACAAGCGAGTAGTGTATAATACCTTTCTCCTTTTTTGTAATTATTTATATTTCTATGTAATTTTATGTTGTCAAACAAAAATAAAGAGACATATTTTGTTATTTTAATTGATAATTTGAATTACGATTACATAAAATTGAGCTCGATTTTTTTTTGCAAATTGTGTCGATTCTAGATTAGCCGAAGGAACTTCGTTCCTACCTGGTGTCCCACGACACCAAATTCTTTTTTATATTTTGTTGATAATCTAATCATTCATGACAAAGGAAGAGTTGTAAGCGAACAATATATGCTTGATTTAAGACTCGTTAAGAATATATTGCACAAACACCTGTAACTTATTTACTAAACATGATTTTTACAATATCATAATTTTGTTGATTTATCCAGGCTAGAAGTTTGATCAATAGTACACCTATTTTTGTCATATAGCTGCAATGTTAGTGATTTTTTTTGGAATTGACTCACATTATTAGACTGAGAGGTTCATAGCTTCACAGGGTTAGCGATGTGTACCGATTGATGTGTATTCTATGAAATGTCGTTGACAACTAATACGAGACGACATTTCTCAGAAATAACAGCTGATTATGATTGACCTCAACACCACCGTTCTACTGTGGTTAGTTACACATAACTATAGGTCGTCAACATAATATAAGGTGAACGGCATTCCTGTTGGCTATTCCGCGTGTTACCTAATATGAAAAAACAGTGACTAATAATCTGAATGTATTAAGTATATTTACTTATCTACTTTTCTCTCGTACTTAAGTCACGACGTCATTAAAATTAACAATAACTTCTGATACAGTAAGCCGATTTTAATTAAATCAATACTAAATGTTACTCTTTACTTTTTACATATTCATACAAAAAACAGACGACAGACAGACTTTTCAAAAATGATTGAAACGTATTTTATAACATATACCTAGGCACCTACATATACGTATAGATAATGATCAACTGCTACATTACATTCGTATGTAAGCCAATAATATTATAACTTTGTACTTGTAATATTATTTATGTATTCACTACTTTTTTTGAAGTGAAAACTTATTTAAACCTGTTTAGTTGTAGTTTTTGGTAGGACCATAACTTATAGTTTCAAAATTTGGACGGAACTGTTTAAATAATCGTACAGAAAAGTGAAATAGTTGGTTTAAAGTATCTTGTAGAATGTAATAACTGCTACTCTCTCATACAATCTCTCAAAACTCCATACACGCAACGTTTATAAAAAGGTGTACAAAGTTTCTATTAGTGTATAAATATGCCGTGTATTTACAGTTACTAATATTTACTCATATCAGATTATATGTGTAGAATGTAGGTGGTAGAGTCATGCTGAAGCTATTTCTGGCTTCAGCATGAATGGGTCGGGTCGTCCGGGGTAGTACCACCCGACCCCCATAAAACCGACGTGAAGTAAAAATCCTTGCATTGCTTTTTTTATATTATGTAGAGTGCAAACGGACAAGCGGCTCACCTGATGTTGAGTGATCACCGCCGTCCATAGACACCAGCAAGGCCAGAGGAGTTGCAAGTGCGTTGGCAGCCTGTGTTTAGAGGGATAGAGGAATGGGGGCGAAGTGAGAGAAGAGGGAAGTGGATGAAAGAGAAGAAGTGAGGAGGAGGGGGAGGTTGACCTCCGGCCACTGACCAAACGAAACGCAATAATGCAACCACTGTTACTTCACGTCGGTCTGCTGTGAGAGGGTGGTACTACCCCAGGCGAGCCGACCCATTCATGCTGAAACTAGTTGTTGCGTTTTGTCCGGAAAGTGAGAGCGCAGAAGGCCCACCACACATCACCTTTCCCTTCTCCTCTTTCTTTTCTCCCTCCCTCTCCAAACACAGGTTGGCAATGCACTGGCAATTTCCCTGGTGTCGCAAGTGCCTATGGACGGTGGTGATCACTTAACATCAAGTGACCTACCCGTTCGTTTGCCTCCTATGATATAAGAAAGAAGAATGTAATAATTGTTAGTCTCTCATACAATCTCTCTAAATTCCATACACGCAATGTGCTTAAAAGGTACATAAAATTTCTATTAGCGTATTGATATGGCATGTACCTACAGTTACTAATGTTGCCTCATATCAAGTTATATGTTTAGAATGTAAGTATTGCTAGCCTATCATACAAAGTCTCAAAATTCCATACACGCAATGTGCTTAAAAAGGGATACAACATTCCTATTAGTATATAATTATGCAGTGTATTTAAAGTTATTAATATCTCCTAATATCAGATTATATGTGTAACAGTTCATATCCATAAACTAACATATTACTTTCAATGATTTGTTAATCATGTGTGAATAACGCGTACGCTCCAGTCGCTCGTCACACGTTCTCAGTCAAAGGGAATTTTCATCAGTAACCGGAGAGATATATTCGATTTGCATCTTACCTACGTATTAAGATACACGATTAGGTAACATTAAAATCTACAGGTAATATATATATTTTGACGAAAAACAGATACATTATTATACCTTTTTTTTCAACCGTCTAAGGTTTGTGCATGACAGACCTTCACACTTTCACAGGACAGCGGACTACATCACGTATTATCATACATAACATGACATAATTAGTTATATCGTTTTTAATAGTTATTAAATCGTCTACCATCGATAGTACATGTGGCTTATAAATCAAGTTTAACATGTGCCACCGGTGGTTCACGTGCCACGGAACGTGTTAACTAAGCAATAACTTCTATAGAATTACGACAGTTGCGTAATCAGTCGTCCACGCGATATGCTACCTTACTGTTCACAATTAATTCTCTCCCGTTAATGTTTAATTCTAGTTTCCTAATATCTTGCACTATGTTACACTTCCCACCTGCACTTTATTTTCACTTGGCGTTCTTTTTACTTACAGTTTTTTATTTATGATTGCTCACCTCCTAAGGACTTTACAGTGCAAGACTTTAGAGTTTATAATCTTCGTAAATTAACTGGTTATAAAATGTAAATAGTTATTTACAAATTTGTCAAGTAGTTTCAGAAATAAATGCGTTCATATATATTACTAGCCTCTGCCCGCGACTTCGTTCGCGTGGATTAGGTACACTAACACGCAGCAATTCTCAAAAGAAAAAAACATCCCGATTTTGAAACATTTTTCATCTGTGTTCCTCTCCTATTCGTCTTAGCGTGATGAGATATATGAGCTATATAACACTGAAAGAATTATTCAAATAGGACCAGTAGTTCCTGAGATTACCCCCTACAACGACACAACATATCATAACGTTACAAACTCACAAACTTTACCTCTTTATAATATTAGTATAGATTTCTTCAGCTTTATAATATAGTAATATATTTAACACTAGCTGGTACTCGTGATTTCGACTATTAGGAATAGCAAAATAATCATCTTCATTTGAAACTTGCGACCGGAGCGCACGCGATTTTGTATTTTAATTTATTGTATGTGCGTAGAACCCTAATATTTTTCTAAAAGCAGAATAGCCTCAGTTATTTCTTATAACTTTAGCTATCCGCCGCTGAAAGTCCCATGAAGGTCGGTCCAACCGCTTTGGAGATTAGCAGGAACGTACATACAGATAAATGTTTTTTTTAAATGTGTTTTTTGTTATAAGTATTGTTTACACTTTCATATATGTATTTACTTAGCTGTTATTTTAACATTACAAACCAACACAATGGAATTCTTCGAACTCATCATATATATTTTTTTTATAATTTTTTTGGTGTTCTTGAGTGGATCCCTGGTATATTCAATTCTATATTGAACCTAGTAGTGCCGTGACGCTTTAATCTTTTTTTTCGAACTGACTACGCTATTGGTCTTGCAGGCCTTTACGGCTTTACTGGGCTGGTTTTAGATTTTGATGTGAAACTTTTTATGGCTTTAGGCTTTAAAATTCTGATCGGCAAAGTTTTTTGTGGAACGTAGAGTGGTGATTGTAAACGCCGTGTCAAGTAGTGTATTAGAAAACATGCGTTCTTGTCCGATCACCTAAATTAAGCAACATCGGGCGCGAACAGTACTTGGATGGGTGACCGCGTCACGTTGACTTTTTGTTGTAGTTTTTCCATTAAAAAGTTTCCATGTAATACAAAAGTTTCACTTCTATTGTGCCTTTTTACGACGCACCTTTATTCACGACAGTACTACATCAAATCGTCATAAATCAAATTGAGATTTGAAATTTTAAATGTTCTAAACACAGTGTCATAAAATAAACATAGATAATATAAAAAGAAAACAGATATTCTTTCTAAATGATGTTTGTCATTATATTTACTTGGGCTGTATAAATAAGATTGAGTTCAGAAATATATATTGTTTCGATACATAGGTCTGTATTCAAATTCATAGATATCTATCTACACTATAATTAAACTGTAACTAGGCCAAATCTATACATCAACCGCAGATCACGCCGCCGTAGTCTGGGGGTTAATTTCGCTCCCGCACACCCAATTAGGCCTCCCACGGCAGCGACTCAAGCCTAGGTTCGATCCCTCGGTAGGCAGCCCTTGAGTGCGTTGCTTGCGCGATACGGTGACTCACAAATATACATCACTGCTACAATACTACACGATCACCCCCACTTACGTGCACGCCTACCCGCTTACACATGAAAGTGGAAGGGTTTACTTTTTTTTCCCTTATCGAACTGAAAAACTCTCAATTTTCCGATAATAAATATATGGAGGAGTTGTTGAGGCGTGTATGCTTGGTACACATATACGTTTCAACAACTCATACATATATGAATAGTTAGCTAGGTTAGCTAGATAAGTTGCGATTTTGCATGCAACAGGCAACAGCCAAGCCGAGGTGTGCCGTGCACCCTTGAGCTGCGGGGTAGACTTTGTTATCGATATAGAAGCCAAAAATAATCCTATTACAATTTTTGGCTGTAGTCTGTCCCTGTGAACACATATCGCTCTGAAAGTACTGAACCAAACTTGACACAGTGATAATTAATATTACAAGGTTACATCTAGCATACTTTTTGCCCCATAAAACGCATAGGGTTCTCCAGGATAACGGACGAAAGACAAAAATGTGTAGTTAATGACATTTTTAGATTTGGATTTTGATAGAATTTATTTGTGCTATATATAGCAGACGAATTAGCTAAAAATTTAAACTATATTTAATTACCCTATGCTACTTAAATATATATATATATAAGAAAAAAAATGATCGCTGAGTTCCGAACCGACGTCATTGTCGGTACGTATAGTAATATACAGTATATCAGCTACGACAACCACACTTTTTTATGCGTAATTATCAATCAGTTGAAAAAGAAGTATCAAATCTAACAAGTGGGTTAAATTCTATTAATCTATGTCTTACTCTATTTATGTGTGTACTGTACTAGACAATACATTGGATGAAGATGAATTTCAATTAGAGTTCTGTCAGTACGTGTGTTATTTCGATATTTGATAATATTTGTTTTCTGTTAATATTCTTGAGTCTTGAAATAGGCTTTACGCGAATAGTGAACGGGTGCGAAGTTGAGCGGCAACGGAGAAACCCAATGGGAAGACATTTATCGGCAATATATGTAGGTTAGTTTTTATCCTAAATGGACTCGGTAGGTGATTTTCCGAACGCGTCATAGGCTAATTTCAAAAGATTTTTCACATATTAACCGGGTATATGTATGCGTGAGTCCCTGGATAGTTTGAATTCAAATATGTGAGCCATAGATATCGCTGCAATCGGGTTTTTAGGTTTTTTTTTTTTCGATCTGACTACGCTATTGACCTAGCAAGGTCTTAACAGCTTCAGAGTTTTTAGCTTTTTTAAGATTTTTTGCGTTTAAAAATACAACTGAACCCGCTAATAATGGTGCAGACGAAGTTGCATCAGTCCTTTATCTATACTAATATTATAAAGCTTGAGGGTTTGTTTGTTTGATTGAACGCGCTGATCAGAGGAACTACTAGTCCGATTTCTTGCGTTTTTGCAAGATCAAGATCGAGACCGCCGAATTTTAGCAAGGCGTAGAACATGGCTGATTCTTGTAAGCCTTACGCAAGACGAGACCGGGCCTGCAAGACTATTCCGGTCTTGCAGTTAAGACCAAGTCTATTGACGTAAGACTAAGCCAAATCTCGTCTTTCTCTTGCATTTGGGCAACACTATTTCAAAGTACCAATGTTAAAATGATCTGATTATACTGTAGACATGTCGTTCGCAGTTCACGTGAAACAAAAGCTTCAGTTTTATATTCAGCCGGGACAATATTAAAGATGAATTCGTTTGTGTAGTAATCATTTTCCGCACAGATGACTAAAATTACATTAAACTGCATTCGTATAGACACATCAATGATTTTCCTGTTTGCGTCAGAACAACTCGTAACTACAAGGTAAATAATTCGGAACATGGAACTAAAATGAATTGATTAGAATACAAAACGCACAGACACTCATGTCATGGACGTTAGTCACCCATTAGTCCAAGAGTAAATATCAAATATAATTATGTGAGAGTAAAACAAAGAGACTAAAGCGTATAGAACAACATTAATAACTTATCTATTCCGTAGCGAATATGGCGGACATTTTCCCGCCCTTATAATTATAAAACCTTGACAAATTATATACCCACATGAAACATGCGCATGAAATACCGCATCAAAATCCGTTTAGTGGTTTTTGAGTTTATCGCGAATAGACAGACAGACAGACGTAGCAGAGAACTATATATAATGAACTCTTTGTTACTGATTTATAAATACAGTTTGATGATGTCCAAGATTAAGAAGATACCTAACTGTTGTTACGGACATTTTGGTACATTTTTTAGATCTTATTTCAGATCAGATAAATTTGTTATCTGATATCTATTTTTTTTAAACCAGTAGTTCTAGATAAAAGCTAATGTAGTACTTTAATGAAATCTATACCTATATATAAAAGAAAGTCGGCTAATTACACCATTATAACTTTAGAACGGCTGAATTTTTAACATTTTTGCTTTGTTAGATTTCTCTCTGCACCGAACAGCTGAATAACTATATAGATATGAGAATTACATTGATTTCAATGTGTTTAAAAGACTTTTTCCTTCGATTTTATATTATTTTTCATATTTATTCAACTAAATTCACTGAACTTCATTCAGGTAATAAGTTAACGCAACATTTATTGATTCTGAGGCGGTTGAAAGTTTTTCGGATCAGAATGCAATATTATAAAACAATTATAATCAAGTGTCTTTGGTGAATTTCATAAATAAAGAGTTCAAAGAACTACAGAGTAATGTCACAACTCTGGTCGTAAATTTTATTAAGCGTGTGACACACGAGCAACATAGGGGACTGCCCGCTTAGCTCTGCACGGATTAACTTGGTAGCGAAATATACTTATGGTAGCGGTACGCTATGATGGCCGTTTTGACATGAAAGAAAGTTCAAATAAACAAATGTCAATTTTCAAAAAGAAACCGACAAATCATTACTGTAAGAGCTCACAATAATCATTTGTCGACTTATTTAAAAAAAAAAATAGTCTAATTCCTCTTTATTTTGCATTAGATATTGACATAAATTTGCTCTCGGTGATAGTTGTTCTGGCCAGCGATCCTGTAGGTATATATATTATGTAAGTTAGAAATATCTATTAAATAATTTCGAATTATGAACATTATAAATGCCTAATTGTATTATAAATAAGTACATTATTAATTATAGCTTATTAAAGATTCTGTTAAACGGTGCTGTTTTTCTGTTAGTAAGAATACGAGAGATTGACAATAGAGAACAGCACTTTATCCCTTCAAACATATCAATTTATTCGAAACTTCATGAACGGACTTCAAACGTCAAAACGGCCATCTTAACGTGCCTCTAGTATAAATATAGGCAACGTACTATTTAAAATTATAACGTAGGTAGGATACGTACTGTAAGTACAATGCTTTCCACAAATTCGTATATATACATTTGTTTAATGTGTTTTTTTCTTTATTTCAGAGAAACCATGTTTTCAATGCATTGAACGTGGACCTTATTTTATGTTTTCATTATAACTCTTCCATTATTATCAGATCCCGTAAATCTATTTGCCAAGTTTTGTTATTACCTGCTTTAACATCTTTTCCTTTCATAGTTAAGCGTGCATTGGATAGCGATATGTACTTTAGATAATTTTTTGAACAATCCTCCGTCTATTTATAAAAGTTTCGTTGTAATTGGTTCAGCCGTTTCAGGTATTATCCCAGGCAAACAATATAAAATACAGTTTAATTTAATGCATATGTATTTTTTTTTCTCAATCTGTTTACGCTATTGACCTAGCAAGGTCTTAAGAGCTTCACTAGACTACTAAGGCGAGCGCTTATAGCCGATTTTATTTGACAACTAGCTCAAGGGTGCACGGCACACCTCGGCTTGGGTTGTTGCCTGACTCATCCAATTCGCGACCTATCCGAGCTAAGCTAAGCTACATATCCATACTTATATGAGTTATTGAAGCATATATGTATCAAGAATAAATACCTCAACAACTCCTATATGTATTTTGTGAACGATTCATATGTAGGTAATTGAATTAACAAAAATATTGAAAAGGATAATGATTTAAACATGAACATGGAAACATGCTACAAGTGTTTCATTTTCAAATCTTTCCTTAATGCAATACTGTCTGATAGATTTATAGGACGTTTTAAAAATGTTTTCCGAATAAAGCTCACCTGTGGGTGTAAGGTGTGTTGTGAAAATATTTTCCCGTTCGCAAAACTATACTCCCATATCGATTGGAGTACGTCACGCGCGATACCATATCATTGCATCCACACGATTTTATGTGAATGATAATCTCGTACGAGGTTTTCGTTTGTACAACAATTTTTCATGGAGATATTTTGTGATATTCGATTTTTTTTGTACAATGCGGGGTTCGGTGATAAATTGACCTTTTTGTTCTTTATTAGTTGGTTTCTATGACTTTGTTTACGGGGATTGCGGACCTCGAAATGGTGAACATTTTTTTTTAAGCTAATTTTTAAAAATATTTGAGAAAGAAGATCTACCTCCCAAGTGAAATAAGTTATCGTGATATGAACATAATGTGGCTTAGCTTATCCCATAGAACTTGAAACCAAGCATTTCTTATTATAGTAACATAGCATGTATGTCAGCTCCTTTTATAAGCATAGTTTAACTTAGAACACGTGTTTGCCTTCTGACAGAAGACAAAAGAAGACAGAACAGGGGCTAATTATAAAATATTTGACGTTGAATCCTTCTAAAGGACATTGAATAAATATATTCACGAATACATTTTCTAGTTTTATGATGGTGTTCAGGCAATGTTCGTTGATTTATGTGACTTTAATGTGGTAATATTGAGCATAAGGTTGTTAAAACGTTAGTTTTTAGTTGAATGATCAATTTATTCTGTTGTCCTTGTATGTAACCCTGTTTCTTTCAAGGCCGTATAGAAGAGCTTAATAAAACTTAAATATAAAAGAAAATATTGACTATGCAATAAAGAAGATGTTTCATAAATTACATCGTAAAACAAAGCATTACTTAATATTTTATTTGCTTCATTTAACCAGTAAATAAAGGAATAACAACAATTTATATGTTATGGTGGCCTTCTATGGTCCACGGACCTCATGTGCTTATTCAGCGTTATTAAATAAATTGTTACTAGCATTTATTTAAAACTAAAACTTTGATAATAGCTACAAAACATAAGGAAAATTAAGAAAATCATCTATAAATGGAGGAGAAAATGTTACTAAATTCTGCTTATTTTTAATCTTTAAGATATCTTTTTTTACCGTCCCTTCCCATATTTACTAGTAGCCGAAACTCGACCAAATTTAATACATTTTTCAAGTTTAAATCTATTATTATATATAATATTATAAAGAGATAAAGTTTGTAAGTTTGTGACATTGTAGGGGGTAATGTCTGGTCCGATTTGAAAAAATGTTTCTCTGTTATATAGCTCATTTATCGAGGAAGGTTACGTGCTGTATATCATCATACTAAGACCAATAGGAGCGGAGCACATGTGAAAAATGTTTCAAAATTGGAGTTTTTTGTTTCTTCTTGAGAGCTTCCGCTGCGTGTTGGCGTTAGCCCAAAGTAATTAATTCACGCGGACGAATTCGCTGGCACAGGCTAGTATAAGGTAAACTTGAAAAGATTTTAAACCAGCTCAAAATTAACGCTACGTGTCAATTCACTTTTTCACAACAATATACTAATTAAGTTACGTAATAATACGTCAATTAACAAAGAAATATGAGTCAATGAAAGTTAAGGATTCGATGTGAGTAATCCAATATCTGCAGTATAAACTCGTATAATGGAGTTTCCTATGGTTTTTCTATAGGTTACTCACTTTATATTCAAATACCATTGGCCTAAAAAGATAATTATGATATAGTAGCCACTGCCCGCGACATTGTTCGCTTGGAATAGTTGCTTTAGGTTAACACTAAGCGGTAGTCCGGTGAAGCTGTTAAGACCTTGTTGGGTCAATAGCGTAGTCATTTCGAAAACAAAAAAAAATTAAACTAAGACGCAGCGGAAGCTCTCAATAGAAAAAAAAAACTACTTTAAAACACTCTCCTTTGGTGCTCCGCTCCTATTGGTCTTAGCGAGATGATATATAGCCTATAACCTTCCTCGACAGATGTCCTATATAACACTGAAATATATTTTTTTAATCGGACCAGTAGTTCCTGAGATTACCCCCTACATCGTCACAAACCTTACCTCCTTATAATATTAGTATAGACAAGCAATAAATAGCCTATGACTTTTAAAGCCTGAACATTGTTTGGAAACTGGATGTTTTATCTGATTTAATAGTCGACAGATTCACGTGTATGGAACAATTTTAATTAATTCATTATATTATTATCTATAGTAATATTATAAAGAGGTTAAGTTTGTGAGTTTGTGACGTTGTAGGGAGTAATTTCTGGTCTAATTTTAATATTTTTTTCAATGGTTTATAGCTCATTCTTCGAGAATGGTTATAGGCTATATATCATCACGCTAAGGCCAATAGGAGCGAATGTTTTGAAATCGGGATGTTTTTTCCTTTTGAGAGCTTCTGCTGCGTGTTAGCGTTAGTCCAGAGTATTAATTACTACGCGGACGAAGTCGCGGGCAGAGAGTATACGGTGGTGATCACTTAACATCATGTGACCCATCAGTTCGTTTGCCTCCTTTGATATAAAAAAAAATACGGCTCGCTATATCTCTAAAGGGGATATAAATACGAACAAAAATTGTCTTATTCGAGATTGGTATTATAGAAGTATTGTTACCGTAAATGTTTCGCGCTTTGTGCCCACATTCCTAACTTAACCTTTTTATTTTACGGTTGTATGAAGTATCTTTTCTGCACGAAACAGTTACTGTACTATCTATCTATACTATAATAAAACTGTAACAAGTCGAAATCTGTACACTAAATATTTTTTGAAAATTTTAATCAGGGTAGACTATGTTATCGATATAGAAGCCAAAAATAATCTTTTTACAATTTTTGTCTGTCTTTCTGTCTGTCTGTCTGTCTGTCTGTCCCTATGCACACGCATCATTCAGAAAGTACTGAACCAATCTTGACGAAACTTGACATAGTGATACCTAATATAACGAGATTACATCAAATGTACTTTTTGTCCCATAAAACTCAAAGGGTTCTTCAGGATAAAGGATTAAAGTCTAGAACTTAACCCCGTATTACTCTGAAAGTACTAAGCCAATTTTAACGAAATTTAACACAGTGATAACTGATATTACAAGGCTACATCCAGGATACTTTTTGTCCCATAAAACGCAAGGGGTTCTCCAGGATAACGAAAAGTAAAAATTTGTAGTTAACGTAACTAGACTTTTTTGCGACACCTTAGTACAAGAGCCGGCAACGTTGGAAGAACAAGAATTTTAGAGTACCTGATTCTTTAATATATGAATATATATTTTTTTGTATCATAAGAGGCAAACGACAGGTGGGTCACGTGATGTTTAGTGACCACCACCGTCTATAGACACTAGCAACACCAGGGGATTTGCAAGTGCGTTTCCAACCTGTATATGGGGGAGGGTAAGGAAAGGGAAAGAAGGAAAGGGCAAGAGAGGTGGGCCTCCGGCACTCTCACTGACCGAACGAAACACTACAATGCAAGCACTGTTATGTCACGTCGGTTTTCTGTGAAAGGGCAGTATTAACCCAAACGAGACGACCCATTCATGCTGAAACCAGTAATAGCTTCAGCGTGGCTCTACCACCTACAGAAATTATCAATACATCAATAGACAGAATTTAGGGCACTTGGTGGCGGGTTAACGTTGTATTTTTAATAGGCATTTTGATTTAATTAATTTTGATTTATGATTAATCAATAATAGGTTTAGGAACATTTTTTTCAGTAACTTTTAAAGGCAATTAAACAGTCAGACACATTTTTTATAAACAATCATATATATACCCGCTGATATATTTTATAAATAAAAAAAAGAATGTGGTGTCGTGGGACACCAGGTAGGAGCGAAGTTCCTTCGGCTAATGTAGAATCGACACTATTTGCAAAATAAAAATCGTGCTCAATTTTATGTAATCGTAATTCAAATTATCAATTAAAATAACAAAATATGTCTCTTTATTTTTGTTTGATAACATAAAATTACACAGAAATAGAAATAATTACAAAAAAGGAGAAAGGGAAAGGTATTATACACTACTCGCCTGTGTATACGACTGTCGCGCCTGCGCACGTCTCATTTAACTGTTTTATTCCACGCACTTTTCGTTACGGTCTTACTATCACATTTTTTTTCAGTTCGGTCGCGCAAAATCCCTATCTCCTCCAAGCCTGCCGTAAGGAACTTCGTTCCAATAATAAATTTCAAACCAATTATTTTTTTCCATAGCAAAGAACAAATTTCATTTTATTAAACATTATTGACCACCATATACAACGATAAACGTAAACGTATGACTTGGGATTGACCCCATCTTAAATATATGCGTCATCGACCATCATGCTATACGAAACCAAAAGACCTTGGGCCGGCGAGGTGAAATATCTCGGTGTCACTTTAAATAAACACTTAAATTTCAATTCACACACAGAAAGAGTGCGAAACAAAGCCGTATGGTCTTGGGTCGTTTCTATCATTTCCTTTGTCATAAGAGAAAAATGTCCCCCAGACATAAACTCACTTTATATAAAACTTGTATCCGTCTGATTATGACGTAAAGTTGTTCGGTCTTTGCACATGCGCAAAATCGTATTCAAAAGTTGCAGGTTCTCCAGAACCGAGCCCTACGTAAAATCACCGGTGCCCTATGGTACGTCCGGAATAAGGATCTCCACAGGAGCTGGAGATGCCTTCTGTCTGGGCGTATATAAAATCACTCACACGTAGTTATTTCGAAAAAGCCGCGAATCATCCTAGCCCATTAGTGGTATCCCCCGCGAACGATGAACCCGTACCCAACGCTGCGCAGTATAGAAGACGACCGCGACACATTTTTACCGACCCTGCTGATTCAATCACGTCAGCGAACGATCAATACCAGCCTGTTTCTTCAAACAGAGCGTGTTCTCGCCCACACCCGTATAACGGCAGATCACGCCGTCGTGGTCTGGGAGTAAATTTCGTTTCCGCACACTAAATTAGGCCCTCCTCGGCAACGGCTCAAGCCTAGATCTATTCCCTCGGCGTGGAGCCCTTGAGTACGCTGCTCACACAATACAGTGACACAAGAGTTCTACCCCTATTTTTCGTTATCCTATCCTAACCTATATAGTTTAGAGGATTTTTTCCTACACAAAATATATATAGGAGTTGTTTAGGCATGCATGCTGATTTTATTTTGGCAACCAGCTCAAGGGTGCACGGCACACCTCGGCTTGGATGTTGCCTGTTGCATGCAAAATCGCGACCTATCTTAACTAACCTAACTAACTATTCATATATGTATGAGTTATTGAAACGTATAAGTGTACCAAGCATACACGCCTCAACAACTCCTGCATATATTTATTATCAGAAAATTGAGAGTTTTTCAGTTCGATAAGGCAAAAAAGTAAACCCTTCCACTTTCATGTGTAAGCGTGTAGGCGTGCGCGTGTGTGGGGGTGATTGTGTAGTGTTGTAGCAGTGATGTATATTTGTGTGTCACGGTATCGCGCAAGCAACGCACTCAAGGGATCCCTACCGAGGGATTGAACCTGATGTATAAAACTGGCTTGGTTTGAAGGTGATAGGTAGTATGTTGTGAGTGATACGGAGATTATTTATAAAAATATATTGGAAATATATTTCAAATACGTTTTCAAAACAGTTTATAACTCTTAGACAATAGTTTCAAGCAAGTGACATTTGACGCTTTCGGCATGATGTTTGACGCTTCGATACAGTGTTCATATATTTTTCTTTAATACAATGGAGTATAAAAAGGTTTAATACAAGCTGAAGATAGTTATGATAAAGTAAGTGGTAGTGATGTTTATTCAGTTTTATGTAGGTTAGTTTTTATTTTAATTGATCCTGGTACATGACGCTACGAACGGGTACTAGGCTTATTTAAAAAAAAAAACATGTAATCTGGGTATATGTTTGAGTGAATCCGTGGATAGTTTGGATTCACAATTGGAAATGGTAGTTGTGGCTGCAATCGGGTATCAGTTTTATTTGCCGGGTGGTAGGGCTTTACAGCCTGACTGGGTCACAACCACCATGTACATAAAGAAAAAATCCGTAATAGTGACTCGCTTCTGCGCGTCGCTTTTCGGGATCAGCCTGTGCATATCCAGCTTTCTGTAGGCCGGCATGATAGTGGCAACCAGCGGTGTATAGTGGCAACCAGCGATGTATAGTGGCAACCAGCGATGTATAGTGTGTCACTCGGTGGTCGCTATTGTTTTTGGATTATACTGTGGTTACCATCAGGCATAGTGCAGGCATTTTGCCGTGCTACGATAAAAAAAAAATTTTTTTTTTCGCGTGATATCCAATTTGGTGCAAACGAAGTTGCACGGGTCAGCTAGTATCTAATAAAGTAAAGTATAATCCAAAAATAACTTACACGTAATTATGACTTACGAGACTTTGTAGCCTTATTCCATTCTTTCGCCGGAAATCTACCCCCTCCTCCCTCTCCTCTCTCCTACTCCCCCTTCCCTACTCCCGACCCCTCAACACAAGCTGCGACCCCCCTGGTGTAGCAAGTGTCTGTGGATGGTGGTGATCACTTAACATCAGGTGACCCACCTGTCCCTTTGCCTGCTATTATATATTAAAAAAACTATAATGCTCATGCAACACGACAAAAAAAAAAGAGAAGTGATTCATACCAAGATGCGTCTTTATTGTACGCCTATCAAGCACAATTTCAATCAAATTTCAAATCTTAGACAACTGTATGAAAATAAAAAAATTGGTTGTTTGTAAAGTCGGTCGACGGACGATAATTATACATGACATCGACTCGGACGTACCGGCCGGTGGAGTGGAAAAGACATAGATGCATCACAAGCCGAATTTGCAGCTTGCAAACTTGCACTTGGCCAAGGCACAGTATAAATATGAGACACAGTACGGAAACTACGAACCGAACAAGGAGTCCGATTCATCCCGGCGAACGGCGATGAATACCGAGTCACCCAGGACTACCTGGATAAACAGGAAGGGGTGCATTAGTTTTCATGTGTTCATGACGCTTTGCCCTGTCTATAAACGGGAATTGAGGAACCGCCGTGCAGGAACCGTCGCCCGGACCGGTGATTCCGGGCGCAGGACGGAGACCCGCGCGGCCCCAATGATGATCGAGGAGACGGCCGCGGGTAGTCTTATGACCCCCGCGAACGATCCACCTCAACGAGGAGCAGCGGCGAAGAAGCCGAGGAAGAAGAAGTCCCCGCCAACGGAGAGATCCGAGCAAGGTGGAGAAGCCACACATAAGTTCGCGGCTCTAATCAAAGAAGCCTCCAGCGAAGCCGGACTCACAGAAGCCGATACAGAAAAGAAGTGCCTGGCGTTCCTGAGGAAGATACTCACCTCCGGTGACTAGGAACGTCAGGCAGCAGCCCGGTCACGAAGGCCCGCCAAATCACCACCCACTCACATCCGGCGCGGACACCCGACCGCTTCGACCAGAAGCGGCTGCCGAGAGTGACGCGCCGCCGTGATTCCAGCTGAGAAGGAGCACAACAAGGACCGACCCGTTTTCACGGGCCGCGATTGACACCACTGAAAGAGGCAACAATACCTCGAACAGTTCCCTCGTCCCCCGCGCAATGGGGGACAGAGAAGACTCCGGTGGTGGAAACTACGAACAAACGCTCGAAAACGGCACTCACAAAACACGCGCATCGACGAGAGGTTTTGAAATGAATTCTATGGACAGCACCGGGCTGTTCGCTTAGGCACAGTATAAATATGAGACACAGTATGGAAATTACGAACAAACGCTCGAAAACGGCACACTCATAAACATGCGCATCAACGAGAGGTTTTGAAAGAAATTCTATGGACAGCACCGCAAGCTTCGCTTAGGGGTCGTGTCGATGCGCATGTTTGTGTGAGTGAGCCGGTGCGAGCGTTTATAGGGAATTTTCATACTTGGTGTTATGTGTACTGTGGCTTAGGGGTCGTGTCGATGCGCATATTTGTGTGAGTGTGCCGCTGCGAGCGTTTATAGGGAGTTTCCTAACTGTGTGTTATGTGAACTGTGGCCAAGGGCCGTAAAAATGGAAAATTTAAATAAAAATATATCATCGCATTAACGAAAATGTTTTCTTTTTATTTTTCCAAAAAAAATACTAACTTAGACAAATACTACAACATTTTACGAATAACTGTAAACGTTAAAACTCATCAATGGCTCCTGAACAAAAAAAAAAAACAGGAAAATAGGTACTGAATTATTTTCACCTTCAATACCTATATATACCTGATATTATTAGTTCGTGGAATTTTATGGCGTACCGTTAAATTAATCAAAAACAACAAGGAATTTAGAGTAACATTATAATAACGAAAATAATTCCATCTGTTTGTTTTTACCTTTTCTCAAATAAGCAAGAATTAAATTTGACAGAGAAATAACCTGAGGACATTGGTTACAGAAATATGAGCAGATGAAGTCACGGAAGAAAACTAGCGTTAAAATAAATTGTTCTTGCCCGCTATTCGGAAACCGTTATTCTGCTTTTGTTTTATTAACAAGAACTTTTGTTTTTAATTTAATTCCGTATTCTTTAATGATGTTTTTTGTGTAAAATAATTAGACGTAGAAAAGCAAGCATCCTGACGTGAAACAATGTGTTCTTTTGCTTTCGGTTTGTATTGTACTTTCCATTAGATACTGTTCATCTTCACTATTAATCATAGATGTTTAATATTGGTTTTCGAGTTACTATCAAAAAGTTCATAACCAGTTTCAGTATAATTTTGAACATTTTAATAAGAACAAACTTTTATTTGTGTCTTTCCTCGCAATCATTAAAATTTTGAAAATAATATACATGTAGGTGGTAGAGCCACGCTGCAGCCAGTAATAGTACTGGTTTCAGCATGAATGGGTTGGCTCGTCCGTGGTAGTATCACCCCTCTCACAGACAATCGACATAAAATAACAGTGCTTGCATTGTTGTGTTTCATTCGGTCAGTGAGAGCGCCAAAGGCTCACCTCCCTTCTCTTTCCTCCTTTCCCTTTCCTTCCCCTCTCCCTCTCCCATATACAGGCTGGCAACGCACTTGCGACTTCCCTGATGTCGCTAGTGTCTCTGGACGGTGGTGATCACTTAACATCACGTGACACACCAGTTCGATTGCCTCCTTTAAAATAAAAAAAAATGCCATGTTACTCGCTGATATTGTAGCTTGTTATAGGTGAAATAATTTGTAAAATGGGTTGAATATATAATTTGAGTTTATCCGTTACAAAAAGAAAATGTAATAAATACTAATATTATAATTACAAATGTGACTTTGTTTGTTTTGTGTGATTTCACACCTTAATTAGGTAACCGAACATGAAGAAAAGTTGCATACTAATTGTCTAGGGTAAAAAAAAATAGCTACTAGAGAAAACACCCAGAAAAAGTACCGCTTCCGAGGTAAAGGTCAAACCTACATGAACGCAAGCGAAGTCATAAGCATAAGCTAGTTTGATATAAGAGTATTTTTGCAAATCTATAAAAATGAAAATAATATATGTAAATTAAAAAAAAAACAGGGTGTCTCGTATAGACACACGATAGAAGTGAAACTTTTGTATTACAAGGAAACATTTTAATTATTCATGAATCTCTTTTGAATAGCATAGATTGTATTTAGTTATCGTCACACCGCTTGAATTCAGTATATGCAACTACGGACACCAAGAGAGAAAGAAAGCAAGAAGAACGTATGTCTCACTGTTCTCCAATACCCAAGGCAAGCGAGACAGCTCGCACTCTACCCAACACAGTGTTTACTACCTCCACTTTTCGTCACACAAAGATATTGCTGATCAGAATCTCATAGTTCTCTCACAAGAAATTTTGCTTCAGAAGTGACCATTTTTGTTTTCGTAATTGATTTTTTTTTCCATAATTTCGCTAATCGGGAAGCCAAAGTATCTTTTCTAATAATTAATTCCTTTTGAAATATTTGTTGTCATAGTAATTTATGTAATTATTTTATTTTTAAATGGTATTTGATATTTAAATAAATACGTGTCACTATTATATGACAGTTAACATTGGTCGCAATAAACAATAATACGTTATATATTTTCCTGTAATAAATTTAATAAAATATGTAATTTTTTTGATTTTGAATATTTAAAATTAAAAAAAACCTTGTAGTTACTTACATTATGCTTAAAATTCTCTAATCTTATACCCATGAAGGTTTTAAACTTAATTTAGTAAGAACAACTTACCTCTACTTCAATATAGTATTTTGTTATCATGACACAGTAATAATAATATACACAACACAATCGATTATGTATAACGATTGTAATTCAATAATTACACGTCACTATTTTAGGCGCCAAATAACAAGCCGAGTTAAGGTAACCGGCGTTCGCGAAAAACCGATGTTCGAAAACTTTGAATAAGGAACGTAGATGTACGGACGCGCGCATTCTCATCTCGACTGAACGATACACTGCAAATACTGGAACGAATGGCGACGCTCCCGGTCGGAGGGCTATCACACGCCCGACGCGACAGACTGTACCGAACGTTGACAATGATATTGTGTATTCGTCCGCAACACACGTACAAAGAACATTTACATAAACAAATTAGTATTTAATAAAGTAAATTTTCAAAAAAAAGAATTAACCGACTTCCATATTAATCAAAACCCCATAAGGCCCTAAAAAGCGGAAAATAAATAGTTCATATGTTGTATTAATTTGGTTAATTTGATAAACTATTTATTTTCCACTTTTTAGTGCCTTATGGGGTTTTGATTAATATTGAAGTCGGATAATTCTTTTTTTTGAAAATTTACTTTATTTTTCCATTTTTAGTGTATATAAATATATTTTACTAAAACAGGCACGTCACCTGATGGTAAGTGATCACCGCCGCCCATGGACACCTACACGAGAGGATTCACAGATACGTTGCCGTCCTTTAAGAAAGGAGTAGGCTTGTTTCTTGAAAGTTGTGTTACTTTGTCACGGATCCCACAATGAGAACCTAACCAAACTCTCTTCAAACTACCCTTGAAGTACATCCTTTCCAATAAAAATGAATCATCGAGATCGGTTGGCGTGATACTGAGTTATTCGTCTATTTGTCGTATACATACTTAATGCAAATTTAACACTTATATATTTAACACTTATTTATTACTTATATACGGTTTTACACTGGATGCTATTGTTAGAACTGGACCAAATATTTAAAATGGGACCACATGGGAAGTACCAGCTTTCAAATAAGCAAAGAATCATCAAAATCGATTCACCCAATCCAAAGTTATAAGGTAACAAACATAAAAAAAATACAGTCGAATTGAGAACCTCCTCCTTTTTTGATGTCGGTTAAAAAGAAGCTTCTACACGAGTGTGCTAAAAAGCTTTTTCCAATTTTTTCTATGTGTGGTCATTTTGAAATTCGCCATTTTGAAGTGAGAACTTCTTTAAGCGCGTTGATCGATATTTTTGAGATAAAATTATAATTTCACGTTATGACATTATAGTAGGCGTGACCGGCCGTCGCTTGCGCGACAAGCGTGAGGATAGCATGTACACGTAGTATGGCGGCATGTACACATGCAATACTGATATTTTATAGCTCATCATACGTTTGATTGGTTACTAGACTTTATAATAATGTGTATAATTGTTGCCCCTCGGCAGCGACTCAAGCCTAGGTCCGTTCTCTCGGTGTGGAGTCCTGGAGTGCGCTGCTCGCGCGATACAGTGACACAAAAATTTACATCACTGCTACAACATTACACGATCATCCCCACACACGTGCACGCCTACACGCTTACACATGGAAGTGGAAGGGTTTTATGTTTTTTCCCTTATCGAACTGAAAAAATTAATTTTCCGATAAAAAAATATATGGAGGTGTTGTTGAGGCGTGTATGCTTGGTACACATATGCGTCTCAACAACTCAAACATATATGAGTAGTTAGCTAGGTTAGCTAAGTTAGGTCGCGAGTTTGCATGCAACAGGCAACAGCCAAGCCGAGGTGTACCGTGCACCCTTGAGCTAGTTACCCAAATAAAATCGGCTGAATGCCTTAAGCGCTCGCCTTAGTAGTTCTTTGAAGCTTTTAAGACATTGCTAGGTCAATAGCGTAGCCAGTTCGAAAAAAAAAATGTTGTTTTGATTGCCAATAGATATAAAAACCACACATTAATTCTTAAATGTAACATCAACTTAGCTTAGTAAGTTTCGCCTTTATTGCATCCAAAGCAATAGCCCAAGGTGAAGTTCGGCCATTTTGGCACCCTTGATCTTGTTGCCAAACAACTGACCGTTATAAGCGTTTACCCCATTAGTTCGGTGAAGCTATGAAAATCCATAAGCTCAATATATACAAGCGTTAATTAATTCGAAAAAAGATTCAAATTGTTTAGACACTTATAATTCACCATATTAATATATGGCATCCACGAAAAGATGGTAGAGGTCGCTAGTCTTCTTCTATACTTAGTATAATATACATAGTATAACACAAAGTCCTCTGCCACGTGTTTGTCTGTTCCCGATAAACTCAAGAACTACCGAACGGATTTACACGCTGTTTTCACCAGTATATAAAGTGATTAATTAAGGTTTTGGTATATAATTTGTCATGGTTTTTTATAATCAGGGCGGGACATCGTCCGCTGGGTCTGCTAGTAATTAATAAGATGTATTTCAATCATTTTTAGATATGTTTGTCTGTCTGTTTGTTTGAACACGTCTAACTGCTTAGGTACTGTCTTCATGATAACCTTGTGTAATCATTAAGTATATTTTCGAGTAGCATTTAGTCTTTGTTTGATTAAAATCGCTTCCATCTATTAAAAGTTATTGTAGTTTTAATGACGACGCGACTGAGTACGAGGGAAGAAGTAGATGGTAATTACACTTCATACATTCAGATGTCTTTATTAATCCCGGTTTCGACAACAGGTATCATGCGGACGAGGTCGCGGGCACAGCTAGTAAAAAATAATTGGTGCTATTAGTAAAAGAAAACGGATTGAATACTTGCTTTAAAATAGTTACGTTTTAAATGCACCGCGCTCGCTGAATTATCGCCATCTTGTTTTATTGTCTCGCTTTGGTTAGTTTAGGTTAGACTTACGAAAAAAGGATAACGCGAACTTGCCTCGGGTGAGCGCAGTGCATTTAGTGCGAAACCATTTTAAAGCAAGTATTTAACACGTATTTAACTTTTTTGTAATAACACCGAATATGTTTATGAGTACTTTCACTTATTCAGAGTTTAATCTTATAATCGTAATTACAGTTCATTCTAGTAATACACTATTTCGAAAGATATTCACGAGAGTTATTGTTAAATAAACATAATTATAATAAAAACTCTTTCGTTAAATTTTCAATAAAAGCTTTTGTTAACTTTGTATTAAAATATTAATGTATTCTGAAATTGGTAAAGCTTTTAGTTTCCAGTTCGTGCTTACATTTTTAAACAAGAAGCGAGAGAGAATTCTAATATCTAAATTACCGGTTCTCGTTCCAACAATTTAATTAGGCATGGGACATACCTGTATAAATCTCAATACCCTTCAAGATACGGGTATCATAAATTACCAAGTATAAAAATCGGATTTCAAGATACTTTTGAGTATATGAGAGGATATACTCTCGCTAGGTAAAGGTATTCATAATGCATGCTCACAATATATTTGTCAAATATAATGAAATCGATGTCGTTTTGATTGAGTATGTAATCTAATACCTTTAAACGACCAGTTCTTGTATATTTTTATATATTCAGGATCTCGGAAACGGCGTCAGCTATTTCCGTGAGACTTAGTATGTAGGTGGTTTCGGGGACGATAAATCGATCTAGCTAGATTTTATTCATAGAGAACATTTTTTAACTGAGTTTTCAGGCAATGAAAAAAATATAGCTAGAATATAAAGGTAAATTTCACCGGTGCTGTCTAAACAAAAATAGCTCAGATGGAAATAATCTGCTTCCAAAAACCGTCTAACTCCAGTTCGAATCCGAGTAACAGCAAAAGAGACATCTCTTTTTAATATTTTGTTTATTCATAAAAAATGATGTTTATTAAATTTTTTTTTAAAGAACCGAGCTAGGCTCCGTCGGCCAGGTACTTTAGATAAATCTGTATGATGAAAATTAGCGATAAATATCCTAACTAATATTATAAATACAGCAATGAGTTTCTTTGTTTGTTTTACACAAAAAATAACCAACCATCTTGAAATTTTGTAGACACATGGTCTAAGATACAAAAAAGGAATATAGATACTAAAAAAAGTATTATTCCTGAAGGCGAGGTTGAGTCTAAATTGTCGTTAGTAAATACGCACGCAAAAGCTACGTATAAACGAAAGCTGAGCAGGTGAAATTGCCCCATATGTCCATCGCACCGGGCAGTAAAGCTGCACAGGCCCATGTGGTAGAGGTGCATCGTGCCGATGCAACTCCCACACTTCGTCAGGGACGGTCTAGCACCCACTCCCCTTGAGGGGTTTACCATCTTGACCCTTTAGGCCGCATTTGGATCCTCTTAGGAGGGGACCTCACCTGTCGGAGGAGCAGACGTAGTCTCGATTAGACAGTCCCCGCTCCTCCGGCCAAAGGGTGTAAGAAGGTACCACGGGGTTTTAATCCGTGCGACTCGGGCATATCCATCCTCCGCTGCCCGGCGGGATGGGTATCCGTTAGAGATTTCCTCATGAAGAAAAAAAAAGGTGAAATTTCCCCATAGATCAATTTCATTCATGTCAATATAATTTTGCAACTCTCGTAGAGTATACAAAACATAACCTTTGTACAAGCCAATAATTGTACAAAAGTATTATTCCTCTATACTAATATTATAAAAAGGTAAAGTTTGTGAGTTTGTGACGTTGTGATGTTGTGACGTTGTAGGGGGTAATCTCAGGAACTACTGGTCCGATTTGAATAATTCTTTCAGTGTTATATAGCTCATTCATTTAGAATGGTTATAGGCTATATATCATTACGCTATGACCAATAGGAGCGGAGCACAGATAAAAAATGTTTCGAAATCGGGATGTTTTTTTCTTTTGAGTACTGCTGCGTGTTAGTGTTAGTGTATCTATTCCACGCGAACGAAGTCGCGGGCAGGGGCTAGTATAATATAATATTACATGTTATATATAATTTGGTCCAACTTGAGAGATAGAATAATTTACATTTCAACTAATGGCCTCCATATTTATTAATTACAAATTGTGTGATTATCAATGTTGATTATTGTTATTAACTGTAAGTTTCAAATTTAAAAATAGATGGCATGGCGCTTTACACTAGTTTGTTGACAGAAAACCGTAGGACCGACTGTTATAGATACCTCATAAATGGCGTCATTATCAATAATAGAAAGAGGATTTCTTAACACAGATCTATATTATTTTTATGGCTAAGCAATATATGATCTGCCAGATGAATAAAAAGGGAAGGTAGTGATAGTTTCAGTCTGTTTGCATCTACGAGAGAAACTTCAAACACAATGTGGGATTCACGGAGAACAAAGAGCGCGTTAAGCGCTTTACGTTACTACGGTGTGCTTATTACAAAAGTTTCGACATTTATTTTGAAATGACTTTGTGTAGATAATAATCTATATATATAAATAGGTAATGGGGAAACAGTTACGAACATCTCCCTCCTCTATTTCTCAGACGATTTTCTTCATTCTTTTACATTTATTAAATATCGAAGAACGTTAGTATTATCAATAAATGAATTGAAAAGAGTTTTTCTTTTCTATAGTCAAAGCCGTTTACTGGCGAGCACTCGTACTATTAAAAGTACAATCGAATGATATTACTTCTGGATTATTACTAAAAACTATTAGTACATTGACACAAAGGCAATAATACTGCCCGTCTGTATGTTCAATACGCGGAAACTATTTAATTTATTGAGTATTCAAATATTTGAAAACCACTTTTTCGTACACAGCTAGATAATTCTAGAACTAAGCAACAGTTCGTATTTAGGAAAATAAATAATTGATATAAGATATCGCATACCCAAAAAGAAATGACAATTACACTCATCACACAGATGTTACCCATTCGCGGGGATTGACCCTACGATCACTCAACTGTAGCGCTTCACAACCAATAAACCACCGTACTTTTTAAATAATGATCATATAAAAATTCTAGAGACGACAAATTATGGGCGACTATTTGAGTAATATATATGTCGAAGTACACGAATGTCGAAAAATTTAGAATCGCCACCAACGCATTACCTCGAGTGGGGTGCCTACAAATACTCGGTACAAAGGCTTCTAGATATTGATTCACTAGAGAGTTCTCACCTAAAGCTTCGTATCTTTACTCTTATGTATTGTTCCTGTTCTATCGTATAACATATTCTTCTATCTCCTTTTTTATTTAATAACAAAAAAACTAATTCTACATATAATAATATGTAACATTGAAGTCTCATATGATGAAAAGTAATTTATTATTATAATTTAAATTTATAATCCATAGATTTCATAAAAAAATATTATTGTTTATTAATGATTAAAACAAGATAATTGTCGATAATTCTGAACCAGAATCCACTTGTTTTTCTTAACGACAGTGATGTTTTCGAACCACAGAATGAATTAAAAGATATTTCATTTATATTCTGGATTTATTATAATTATCGTGCACTAGCGGGTGCGGCGGATTTTGTCTTTGATTTTGATTTTGGAGAAGGGTGAGGTGGGCTTCCAGCGCTCTCACTGACCGTACGAAACGCAACAATGCCAGCACTGTTACTTCACGTCGGTTTTCTGTGAGAGGGTGGTACTACCCCGTACGAGCCGACACATTTATGCTGAATCCATTTATAGCTTCAACTTGGCTCTACCACCTACAAGCGTGGCTCTACCTCCTACCTACTATGTAGTTATAGTGATATGATATATAAATGATTTAGACAGGCAAACAGGCAAAAACATAACATAGGAACAGCGTTGTGAATATCTGATTCACAAAACTTTGTGACCACAAAAACTCTGCCGTGGTATTCGAAATCTCATCAATTAACTCATATTATAATTGACTAAATCCATTTTTTTAAGTGAACATATCTTTAGCCTGCTTGAGCCGACTTATGTGTTCGCGTTACCGATGACCTCGACATGCTCGTGACTTGCGTCAGACTGGCAACGCATATATAGCGGCCTGTGAACATGTAATATTCTTACTTTGTGTACTGGACTGGAATATATTACTAAATTGTATAAAATGTATTTAATTATTGCTCGGAGTGCCGTTAGATGTGAAAATGATACTAATGGTAGTAATTTCAATTTATAAAGTACTAGCCTCTGCCCACGACTTCGTTCGCGTGGAATAGATACACTAACACTAACACGCAGCAGTTCTCAAAAGGAAAAATATCCTGATTTTGAAACGTTTTTCATCTGTGCTCCGCTCCTATTGGTCTTAGCGTGATGATATATAGTCTTTAACCATTCTCGATATATGAGCTATATAACACTGAAAGAATTATTCAAATCGGACCTGTAGTTCCTGAGTTTACCCCCTACAACGTCACAACATCACAAACTCACAAACTTTACCTCTTTATAATATTAGTATAGATGAAATTTAAATAATTAGATACTACTTACTTTATTGATTTGAAGATTCAAAAAAGGACAGAGTTGTTCTAATGTTTTCAGTACAGTCGATAACCGTTATGACTCCCTTGCCTTTTTTATATATTTTAAGTTTTTACCTTTTGACCAAAATCTCACCTGATGTTATTCGACTTAGTCTAAGACAGGAAACACGCTAAGCGTTGAGAGGGACTGGCTCTTAAGAGCAGCTATCGGAGCACATCTGTTAGTTCTTGTGAACATATTTTACAACTAGAAGATAGCTAGTCTAGGCTGGCCTAGAAAATAACCCTAGCACTATAGTTTCATACATATGTTTTCCCTCACCGAAAGCTATAGTTTCGAACCCACGTCCATCGATGTTCAAACACACTAATCACTGAACCACCATCGTTTCATATATTCACAACGACTACAATAAGTGAGAATTTAAAAAAAATGTGTGTGTACTTATGTACACGTGTTAGAAGTTATACTTCTTTGGCATATCAAGATACAAATCTTTAAAAAAAATATCTTTCGCCTTATTTTACGTTTGTAGAAAAAACGACATTAACTATAGAAAAAAGGTCTTTAATACAAAGAAATACAAACAACAGATACAAATAAATAAAATGTTGACTATATCTAACTTCAGGATGTCGGTTTTTCGTGACGGTATGCGCGCATTATCGTAAATTTTACTCCCATCATTTTTCCCTAACGCGCCAAAAGAAGTATAACTTCAAAAAAGAATAACTAATGCCGCAAGAGGAATATAAATTAATAATAACGCTCTCTCTAACCGAATGCCTGACCTTTGTTTGAGAATTATAAAAGACTTGTTATTCTAACATTACTGAATACTCAGAAAAAAACTTATATTTTACGTGAGCAAAGGATCGGTTGGATGAACTCGCTTCGCAAACGATGAAATATTGTTAGATGAAAGATTAATATTGGCTTTAGAAACTGTACTTTTTTGTTTTATTAAAAATATGATAATCCTTATAAAACATTGAAAAAACCGCGATGTTATTTCCTTAGAAAAATCACGTTAATGCAACAAATGCAAGTCATACTCTATACATTTCTTTGTTACATTTTAATACGGCTACACTTTTTAATTGCGCGCAATCAAATTTGGCACATTATGGTTACCCTGATACCTGGAGTACGGCAAAACGTACAACCCATCTTGAATGTCAGAAAACGTGTAAACCTAGTTGCAGGAAATATTACCTAAGAATTGGAGTAAGGCATAACGTATTCTCTAACTTCAATTACTGTAAAACGCACAGACTAACGGTCGGCAAACTCGTCATTCTAAAAGAGCCTAATCTATATCCATTCTTCTATACATATAATAAAAATGAAGTGTCTGTATGTACCACAGGGCTCCATACTCGCACCCTCGCTCTTCAATCTGTTCATCAATGACCTACCTCGGTCTCCGGGGGTCGAGGTGGGTTGTTATGCTGACGATAGCGTTATTTACGCTTCCAGCTGGCGGTTGGACTTTCTTAGGAAGCTCATCGTAAAGGCCGTTTGCACTCTCGGTGAATGGTTTCATCGATGGCGCATAGAAGTTAATCCCGATAAGATTGCCGCATTATTCTTCGATCCCACGCAACGCGCTAATAACCTTCAGCCCATCAGGCTATACGAAACCGATATACCTTGGACCCGCGAGGTCAAATATCTCGCTATTACATTAGATAAACATTTAAAGTTCGAGTCACACATAGATAGTGTGCGAAACAAAGCCGCTATGGTCTTGGGTCGCCTCCATCCTTTGCTTTGTTATAAGAGTAAGATGTTCCTCAAACACAAGCTCACCTTGTATAAAACATGTATCCGTCCTATTATGACATATAGTATCCTGTTTTTGCACATACGCCAAAATATATCCTTCATAAGCTGCAGGTTCTCCAGAATCGCGTTCCACGGAAAATTACCGGTGCCCTATGGTACATCCGGAATAAGGATCTCCACAGTGACCTGGAGATGCCTTCTATCTGGGCATATATAAAATCACTTACTAGTAGTTACTTCAAAAAAGCCACGAATCATCCCAGTCCGTTAGTAGTATCCGACGCAAAATATGAAACCGTACCCAACGCTGCGCGCTAGAAATGACGTCCGCGACATATTTTTACCGATCCTTCCGATAATATAACAGCAGCGAACGATCAGTACCAGTCTGTCTCTCCAAACACAGCGTGGTCACGCCCACGCCCGCGTAACCACAGGTCACGCCGCCGTCGTCTGGGTGTAAATTTCACCCCCGCACACCAGATTAGGCCGCCCTTGGCAGCGGCTCAAGCCTAGGTCCGTTCCCTCGGCGTGCAGCTCTTGAGTGCGCTGCTCGCGCGATACAGTGACACAAAATCTTACATCACTGCAACAGCATTATACATATCACCCCCACACTCGTGCACGCATACACGCTTACACATGAAAGGGTTTTGTTTCTTTCCCTTATCGACCTGAAATAGTTTAGAAAATTATCCGATACGAAATATATATAAGAGTTGTTGAGGTATGTATGCTTGGTACACGTATATGTTTCAACAACTCATATATGTATGAATAGTTAGTTTAGGTCAGCTCAGATAGGTCACAAATTGCACGTATCAGGCAACAGCCCAAGCCGAGGTGTGTCGTGAACCCTTGAGTTAGTAGTTAAATAAAATCGGCTGAGTATCCTAAGCGCTCGCCTTAGTAGTCCGGTGAAACTGTTAAGAGCTTGCTAGGTCAATAGCGTAGTCAGTTCGAGAAAAAAAAATTCAGTGCGGCTCTAACGTCTATTGACCAAATCAATAAAATATATAAATAAAAATATTATACAATTGCTGAATGTAAGCAAATGACTTCAGAATAGCTGTACCTATCTGGTTAATTCTTTTTTGTTGTGTTTGTAATTACCAGTTTAATGTTTGTATGAAAGAGTTTGATTGAAAAATTGCACGGAAAAGTGAGAAAAATAGGTAAAAATACTCCACATAAAAAGTGGGTTAGACAGAGTTAGAGAGTAGGGAGATGGACAAAAATATTCTCAGATTGACTTTCAGTTGTTGACATTGTCGAAGCCTGGGCGGACAAATGATAAACTTCATAATACTTGGAAATTATTTATGCCGTGTACTGTAAGAAAGAGATGCAGTTCCTGTTATATTTCAAACATATCTCATTTACTATTGCTTTTGCAATTTCGAGCATCTAAAATAAAAACACGTAATACATTCTTATTTCCTATCCATCACACAAAGATAAATTACGCAGAAAATTCAGTTATGTGTCGGGTTCAGGACACATTTAATAAAAGGTTTGCGGCTGTTCATTTGATTGATCTATTTTGCGATAACAAAGGGGAAATTCGGGCAAAATATAATAAGATATGGAATACGGATACAATTACTGTCAAAAGCTTTATTACTAGCCTCTACCTGCGACTTCGTCCGCGTAGTAGTAGATACTTTGAGCTAACACTAACACGCAGCGGCAGCTCTCAAGAGGAATAAGCCCGATTTTGAAACATTTGCCGTTGGTGCTCCGCTCCTATTGATCTTCGCGTGATGATACATAACCTATAACTTCCCTCCATAAATGAGGTATATATATATATATTTTTTTTTATTGTAGTACGGCAAAATGACTGCACTATGCCTGATGGTAAGCACAGTACAATCCAAAAATAATAGCGGCCACCGATTGACACACTATCCATCGCCGGTCGCCACTATCATGCCGGCCTGCAAAAAGCTGGATATGCACAGGCTGATCCCGAAACGCGACCCGCAGAAGCGAATCACTATTACGGGTTTTTTTGGCCATATTTATAGTGGTTGCGACCCAGTCAGGCTGTAAAACCCTACCACCCCGCTTTCGCCATTGCCTCCTTCGTTATTTAGCAGGGTGCACCACGTGCAGGTAAGGTTGGCTTGGGTGTCTCAAGTCTTTTGATGTTATTTGACACCCCTTACACCCCAAAATATTCACAGAAGAAGCATTGTGAATGCTGCCAGTTTTTCTGTACGACAGGACTTTCCAAGTCAGTGATAGGTAGCATTGATTTTAGCAAGCTGGTAGCGTACTACAATGAATCACTACCACCATACTCACGATAATAGACTAGTCACATTGACTCACTTTTTCGCGTTTCAGGATTTGTCTAGGTTAATCCTGCTGCGAAGATTTACATGCCGATAACAGACTTTGTGGCTAAATCACGTAAAAACTAAGTAACTTATCGACATAGAATTATGATCATCCGATGCAGTATTTTTCATAGATTATTGTAGACCGACCCTTTGCCATTTCTTATGCTCAACGGAGCAGATAAGAATCAACCAGTATTCATATAAAAATATAACCTACCTCATTCTCACACGCGTTTAATCCAACAGATATATACGTTTGTCTCTATTTAATATTGGTTTTTCGTTTCATCGAGTTTAAAATCAATTTGAGTAACTTAAATATAGTTCTTGAAAATCCTTATAAGCCCTATAGTAGAGTTACGAGTAACCTAATAATCAAAACTTCTAACCCTTATACCTTAAAGTTCATGACTCTTCTAACCCCAAAACCTCAATACAAATAATCTCAATAAAACCGTAACAAGGTTGCGGTCGAAATTGATTTAAAGATGAGCGAATTCGTAGTAAACTCACGTGGAAGAAAGGAAAACAATTTCCGTCGAGCGATTCGGAAACCAGTTTCATTAGTAACGAGCGACTTCAAACACGAGATAACGTTGACGGTAACATTTTTAGATTCCTGCCAAGCTTTTTGTACAAAACCGTAAAAGGTTTTATCTGAAACTCGAACCGTATTATTGTTATACGTTTTTATTTTGGATAAAATTCATAAGTAAGTTAACAAGCAATATCAAAGATTAACAATAACACAAGATTATCTTATGACTTTAAAATTTCTTTCGAGTATCTTGTAAATGGCTCTAACGATTTTGATAAAATCTTGTATTTATATTTTTTTTTATATCATATAGGGCAAATGGGGCAAACGAACATGCGAGTCACCTGTTGTTAAGCGATCACCGCTGTCCATAGACATTAGCAACCACAGAGGACCCGCAAGTGCGTTGCCAGCCTGTGTTTGGGGGAATGGAGAGGGGAAGGGAGAGAGAAGGGAGGGGAGGGGAGATGGGTCTCCGGCGTTCTCACTGACCGAACGAAACGCAACAATGCAAGCATTGTTACTTCACGTCGGTTTTCTGTGAGAGGGTGGTGCTACCCCGGAGAAGCCAACCCATTCTTACTGAAACCAATAATAGCTTCAGCGTGGCTCTACCACCTACTATATAAGGTTTTACTTCATAAGTTTATATGTATGTGTTCAATGAATATAAATATACAAAAAATAAGCATACTATATTACGCAAAACACTACTAATATTACAATATATGGGTCTGAATAAAACAAGATTATGAATAAAATAAGTAATCCTTCACATGACGTTCCAAGATACCGCCAAAAATTCCTGCAACAGGCTTAAATTGCAAGTTACAGATAGATATATGAGTTTGTCTTTGACGAACTGTAAATCTCGATGGATAAACAAATGAATAGGATAGTACATACTACGTGTTATTAAAAAAAAATACGCATTGAACTCTTTAAAAAAGGTTTGATCACAAAAGATTGTCTTATCCTTGTGTACAGATGAACATTATTTACATTTAATTAATCTTTAGCATTTCTTGACAGTTCTTATTCTATTGTTGTAATTAACGGTATCGCTATTTGCCGGCAAAAGAAGTGTCATGGTAAATTATGGGTTTTGTGGGCATAATTAATTTGAAAGAAATAAATAGATTAAACAATTTTAGATATTCACAAGTAAATCATTACTATTATTATTTGACATTATTGACATCTGACAGTGTATTTAAACTGTCATTATACTATTGTTCCATCTTACGCACTTTGACGTAATATATAAATTTTATAAATAGCTTATATTACTTATTTTATACATTTTCTTTTAATTAAAATATCACAATAATGATAACCAATTTAATGTATAATACGTAAACTTTCTTAATGAGGATCTGAACAAAAATATTATTCAGAAATTGAAATTGTTTGCAAAATATCTGTATGTAATAGAACGTTTTTGAACGTTGAAATCGAATTGAACGAATGCTATTCAGAGCTGCTTGCATAAAACATATAAATCAGATGTTTAGCTAGAGACCGCTTGGAGACGCTTTTGCAATAAAATATTTTAAACATGACTTCAACTAGGTTTAAAATTTTAGGTACTGCTTAGTAAAACTCGTGTTACACCCGTATTCATTTTTTCTTATTCACCCGATTAGGCCTCCCACGGCAGCGGCTCAAGCCTAGGTTCGATCCCTCGGTAGGGAGCCCTTGAATGCGTTGCTTGCGCGATACGGTGACACACAAATATACATCACCGCTACAACACTACACGATCACCCCCACACACGTGCACGCCTACACGCTTACACATGAAAGTGGAAGGGTTTACTTTTTTTTCCCTTATCGAACTGAAAAACTCTCAATTTTCCGATAATAAATATATGGAGGAGTTGTTGAGGCGTGTATGCTTGGTACACATATACGTTTCAACAACTCATACATATATGAATAGTTAGCTAGGTTAGCTAAGATAGGTCGCGATTTTGCATGCAACAGGCAACAGCCAAGCCGAGGTGTGCCGTGCACCCTTGAGTTGGTTGCCAAAATAAAATCGGCTGAGTGCCTTAAGCGCTGGCCTTAGTAGTCCGGTGAAGCTGTTAAGACCTTGCTGGGTCAATAGCGTAGTCATTTCGAAAAAAAAAAAAACATTTTTTTCTTTTGTGTTTAGACTGATTTAAATATATAAAATAAACCCGTTCGAAACCGGAGTGTATAGTCGTTCGTATTGATTTTAGATCAAAATTTATTCTCCTCGCGTAGTAATCTGTGGAGTTTAGTCGTATTTTAAATTCAATCTGTGATTGGGTTATACAGAAATTTCAATTGACAGCATGTGCGTCTATTTTTAGGGTTCCGTTTATAAAAAATTGATAAACCTACGATATGTGTATTATTTTTTAACGACTGTATCTTTTTGAAAGTTTTTATTAAGCTTCCAATGTTTGTTACTTTATTTAGGTCAGATGTTGCAAGCTGAATTAGTACTAATTCCTTTAGGCTAACTTTAGACTTAGCAAATTTTGCGTGTTCGTTCAGTCTTGGTGAAAATACAAGAAAAAGAAGTAAAAACAAAATGGCGAATTTCAAAATGGCCGCCATACACACTGAACAGACACGATCAAGCTTTTTAGTGGATTTGTATAAAGGCTTGTTTTTATATTAATTGAAATACGAAGTCAAAAGATATTTCTTTCTATAAAATACTAGCAGTCGTAAAAAATTAAAAAAAAAATTGGCATAATCTAAAATAAAAAAATAAGATTTGTTGAAGAAAAATATGACTGTTTATACAATAAACATCCATTAAGTACAAACAATAAAAATTCAAAATCATATAAGCATACCGTGGCGATCCGTCGCCACACCAACGGTCAATCTGACCCGCCTCTGTAGATATGTCACATCAAAAATGCTTGTAACATAATGAAACTAATCTTTTTTTTTTTATCAAAGGAGGCAAACGAACTAGTGGGTCACGTGATGTTAAGTGATCACCACCGTCCATAGACACTAGCGACATCAGGGACGTCGCAAGTGCGTTGCCAGCCTGTATATGGGAGAAGGGGAGGGGAAGGAAAGGGAAAGAAGGAAAGAGGAAGGGACGTGGGCCTCCGGCTCTCTCACTGACCGAACGAAACACAACAATGCAAGCACTGTTATTTCACGTCGGTTATCTGTGAGAGGGGTGGTACTACCCCGGAGGAGCCGACCCATTCATGCTGAAACCAAAAATGGCTTCAGTGGGGCTCTACCACCTACAAAATCATCTCCTACCTACAATCTCCATTTACACATAAAATATAGACAAATCAGAAGTTTGCTTGTAAATTGAAATAACAATTAAACTGCTTACAAGTAAATTCTATCTATTTTATTAAAGTTCCCTGAATAAACTACAAGAAACTTTAATCAGCCACGGAATGCGAATTAGTCGAAATGAGTCTACCGTTGTCTTCGTGAATTAATTCGAATAAACAATTCCCTCACTAAAAAGG
Source organism: Antheraea mylitta (assembly GCA_014332785.1). NCBI lineage: Eukaryota > Metazoa > Arthropoda > Insecta > Lepidoptera > Saturniidae > Antheraea > Antheraea mylitta. Next base: position 4,733,397 of record JACEII010000015.1, read on the forward strand.
TCTAATTAGATAAATTCTACTTGGTATTTTGAATGCCTGAGGGTCATTCAGTGAGGGAGAAAACACGTTACTATTTAGAAGGAATACAAAAATTTATGTTATCTACACTAATATTACAAAGCTGAATTTGATTGCTCGAACCCGCTTAACTCAGGAAATACTAGTCCGATTTAAAACATTATTTCAGTGTTAGATGGCTTATTTACCAATAAGTCACGGTTATACCAAATTGACTGGAACACCAATGAAGAATGTTTAAAAATCAGCGTTTTTCCTTTTGAGAGCTAAAGCTGCGTGTTAGCGTTAACCTAAAGTAACTCTGCCACGCGGACGAAGTCGCGGGCAGAAGCTAGTATAAGAAACATCTGTACAATATATGTATTTTAAAATGTATAGTCCGGTTAATTTAGACATTCGAGGTTACCTAAATTCCCATATCTCAAAAACGGTGGCTCGTAAAGAAAAAAGTATTAATAAATTATTTGTAGATAATTTTATAATCTATAATTTTTGTCTGAGGTATTTTTATGATAAAACTTACCGTTTTGCTGAAAATCGCAAAAAACTAATTTTTTTTTTACCTTTGACCTTGAATATTTTTTTTTATCTTACGGGGAAAAGATGGGGAACTTTCAAATTTTGTTTTTAATGATATTTTAAACAATCTTACCGATTTTCAGCTTGGTGGGAATTTAGGTAACTTTACTCTTATTTTTTGGTCTAATTTGACTGGACTAGTAGTCACTTATAGGAAACAAAACAATCGTACCCATATTGGACGTCAGCATATCTTGAATCGGCTTATAACCGCCTACGTCGATGGACATATGAAAAAAATATTCCAATGGAATCCAAAGAATAACTAGCCTAGAAAAAATATTTGCAATGAATTTATATAATCGTATGACGATACCTTCACTAATTTGGAGGCTATTGACCCTCAATGGAATTATTCGTTATTTATATGTATATAGATTGTAATTACCACTCGGATGCTTTTTTAAACCCCAAATCTCAAATGGTGGATCATATTTTTGAATATCTAGCCTTTTTTATTATAATCTGAAATTACGTAAGTTATTATTGTTTTTTTTTTCAAATTTTGTTATAAATACGGTGATGGTGTTTTTTAACTTATGCTGCCAACAGTCTGTTGGTTAGTCCTTCATGCATGCATAAACTTTTATAGCTTTGATCATTTTCATAATCGATATCACCACCATCTACCAGTTTTAAGAAGACATAATCGCTTGATTAGGCTTAAATTACCATTACATATTACATGTTATATTATATATAAACATGTTACATATAATTATATTACATATATAATATAATAGGTCTTTACCTGTGAAATTACCGTTCTGCAGTACTGGCCATTTCAAATCAAAATATTTTTTGTTTGGCTAAGAATTCTAATTTCAAATTAATTTTATTTTAATAACATAGAATTCTTTTTCCAAAAGTAGTCATTTATTTATTGATTAATGTTACATTTTCATCGCATTTCAATCTCTTTTGTCATCATGGATACGTTAAAAATTCGAATAATTATGGAATATGAGTACCGTCATGGCAGCAACGCGGCACAAGCGGCACGCAACATCAACGACGTTTACGGAACTACCACTATTAACCAACGCATTACCTGTTATTGGTTTGCTCGCTTCCGTTCTGGAAATTTCGACCTGAAAAATGAACCTCACAGTTGTCCGAAGACTTTGGTCAACAATTACGAATTAAAGGCGATTGTGGAAGCTAATGATACACAATCTACGGCTGATTTAGCAGCAGCTTTCGATGTTAGCGTCAAAAAAGTATTGGTCCATTTGCGTCATATTGACAAGGTAAAAAAGCTTGACAAATGGGTACCCCACGAACTCAATGATCGCCAGCGCGCAGTACGCGTCGAGACGTGCCTTGCACTGCTCAACAGACACACAAATGAAGGAATTTGAACCGCAGTTACCTGCGATGAAAAATGAAGTCTGTTTGATAACCGCAAGCGCTCAGCAAGTTGGTTGGATCCTGGTTTAGCACCTAAACAACGCCCTAAACGAAAACTTACCCCTACAAAAGTGATGGTCACTGTTTGGTGGTCTAGTGCCGATGTGATTCATCATAGCTTCTTACCAAACGGGGTGAACATTACTGCAGATGTGTACTGTGAAGAACTGAACACAATGATGGAGAAGCTGGCACATCTCCAACCAGCATTGGTCAATCGCTCGTCTCCGCTGCTCCTGCACGACAACGCGCGACCTCCATACTGTACAGCACACGGTCTCCAAGTTACAAGAACTGGGGTTGGAACTTCTCCGTCATCCGCCCTATCAGACCTTGTGCCTGCAGACTACTAGTTTTTCCAGAATTTGAATAACTGCTTGGCGGGAAAAAAATTCAATACCCGAGAGGCAGTACAAAATGCATTTGAGGAATTTATTGCTTCCCGTCCAGCTGATTTCATTAAGAAGGGCATCAATAAACTGCCACTGCGTTGGCAAATATGCTTTGATTGCATGGGTGATTACTTCGATTAATACGAATAAAAAATACATGAAAAAAACTGGTTTAAATTTTTTTATACAAAACGGCAATTTCATAGGTATATACATATTATATATACATTATATACATATTACATATAATATTCCATACAAAATAAACTCAAAACCGTGAGGAAAGACCATAAAACCATTACTGTTTTAGTACTGCATGTCCGGAGTTTAACGCTTCAAAGTAAATACGTTTTAAGTCTAGTACACTTCAAATTAAAACGATTAGAGATGCATCCATTCTATAAATGTTTGCGATAAACAAAACATTTTAAATCATAACTTTTCACTGCGATAATATAAATTTTATATTGTGTTTTCAAGTGACTCCTCTCATATAAATAACAAGTTTCTTCATGTTAAAAGTAATCAAAACATATATAATTAGAATCAGGGCTGTAGCTAGAGTCGAATTTGAGGTAGGGCAGTATTGGTCATAGGTAGGACGCAAGAAAAAAGATTTATCAAAATGGATCTGCTCTCGAATGTCACAAACTGTGGTATGTTCGGAAAAGTTTAAATACCTATCGCTACATTTTTTAAGAATCTTAGAGTACAAAAAAATGCAATTTAATTATAGTAATTTATCTTAGTTTTTGGTGTTTTAAGGTAACGAATTGTGATTTCAAGGTAGGGCATTGCCCTACAATTGCCCCTAGCTACGGCCATGCTTAGGGATCGTCTACATAATTACCAGCATAAACAAAATTAGGGCTATATCAGAGGATATAGGTGAAAATCCTTGCAAAGGACTCTGAGTCCTTTTGTGAAAGGAAACGTCGTGATGAATTCATCACCTGCCTAAATACCATCCTCCATCGCCTGTAGATACCCTTGGGTAGGTTACAAAGGGAAAACCATCTTCGACCCCAGAGACACCGAGCTAAGCGGAGCCGAACGCTTACAAGCAAAAATAACACCGAATGCGCAGGAGCCACAAAAACATCTAGAGAATGCAAACTAAATTAAGGACCATCCTCAGAAATAACACCAATGATCACATCATAGACATACTGGTAACTCACAGTAGGAAGCTATATACCATCTTCGGAGGAGAGTTCCCAAAATCAAATACTTCCACACCTACAAAAAACTAAAGCGGACATGAGGCAAGTCACCCACTCGTTTAACTTCCTGTTATGGGCCCACTGCCATACTCGAGTTCATAGCCATCCTTGAGACCACAATTAAAGTTAACACATTGACTTGCACACAAATCCTGAAGGTCCAATATCTGGGAATCATGGATTTCAGAGACGCTAAACACGAGGAAGCCGTAGTGGCTATTTACAACAACGATATTACTCAAGTCTTGGCAACTCTCCGCTTACAATTTCACCAATGGATTTGTAGTAAAGAAGGGAAACGAGATACGGGAAGCAACCCTACCTTAGAAATTCCAAGCTCCGGCGGAGAACCCAATCGATGTAGTTTAGCTGCAGAAAAAGCAGTGTAACAAAACCCCACCCCAGAAATTCCAAGCTCCCTCAGAGGACTCAATCATAGTTGTGCTGCTGTACAAAAAGCGGTGCAATAAGCATTGCACAAAAAACACGCTGTAGGAAAAGATTTTCGAGAGGGCGAAAAGTGAGACTGTGATTGTCAAATGGTAAACAAAGCGGATGAGAATCACTTAGTAGATCATAAAAACAACGTAAATATAGCATTTAATCAAATTGTCTTTTGTATTCAACATGTCATTGAAATCCTTATGTCTATCCAATTATTAGCTGTATGGTACAATCGCCGCTAAGTAATTTTTAATTTAAATTTTGGCAACTAATCTTCAAATCGATTATTGCTGTCATTATCGAATAGGTAATAATGATATTACAAGTTTCTTGCGATCATTTCAATGAACTAAGAAGATGGTGGCCATCTTGTTAGAACTTGTTAGAACGTTAGAAGATCCCGAGAAAAATTCCGCCGTATAGTTTCAAATCAAAAGATGTTTGAAACCGCTGTCATAGGCAGACGAATTCCATTTTTTTTATGTCAAAGGAGCCAAATGAACCGTCGGGTCACGAGATGTTAAGTGATCACCACCGTCCATAAACACTAGCGACATCAGGGAAGTCGCAAATGCATTGCCAGCTTGTATTTTGGAGAGGGGGAGGGAAAGGAGGAAAGAGAAAGGGAGGTGAGCCTCAGGCTCTCTCACTGACCGAACGAAACACAACAATGCAAACACTGTTACTTCACGTCGGTTTTCTGTGAGAGGGTGGTACCCCGGACGAGACGACCCATTCATACTGAAACCAATAATAGTTTCAGCGTAGCTCTACCACCTACTAAATATAACGTAAAATGTTGTAATACATTAAATATATCCACTCATCAAATGAAAACATTATGCCCATTACGTCATATGCGTGAATTTCCTCATGCACACGGTAAATCCTAACTCAAAGGATGACAAATTAATAAAACATTGACACTGTGATACCACTGTCGAGTATTCCCGTTGTTTCCTCGTTTAAAAGTGTGCAGGTGTGAGGTGGGATCTTTGTCATTGTATTTCTGTTGGAAAACCTGTTAAATCCATACTAATAATATTATTGTCTATACTATATTCCTATATTTTACAAAATATATCTATACTAATATTATAAAGCTGATGAGTTCGTTTGCTGGAACGCGCTAATCTAAGGAACTACATGTCCGATTTTAAAAATTATTTCAGTGTTAGATAGCTCATTTGTTCAGGAAGGCTATATATCATCATGCCGATAAGAGCGGAGCAACAAAGAATTATGTTTCAAAATCGAGGTTATCGTATGTATTATTCAAAGTTATTTTTGCCTTCTACACAAACGAAGTCGCGAGTTAAAGTTAGCGTTAGCCCAAAGTAATTATTCCACGCTGATAAAGTCGCGGACAAATACTAGTAATTAAATGAAACTCAAATCATATTATATGTGTAGTTAGCAAAGTACAACATCAAGTGGGTTTAATGTCTAAACAAGTGTTTCCCAACGTGGTGCCTTCGCCCCACAGGGAGCAGTTTGATAGTTACGGGGGGGCAATTTAAAAATGGACTCGACACGACTTTAACCCTTTCGCTTTGGGTTGTTTAAATGCAAAGAAAAAACAAATTAAACTAAAAAGGCAAATTCTTAAAAAAATGCTGTAAAGAATTATCAGATATAATTTCGTTTAACGTTACCAAAATATCGACTGGGTGCTTTGAGTCATCAAGTAAGTTTTTCATTACATGTTTAGAAATTTTATTTACTATGTTTTGATAACAATTTCATAGTGATTACTTCTGAAAAATTTATCATTTATATTTCTTAAGGAAACAATAAAATTTTTAAAGGTTACAAAATTATGGTTGGGCGGCATAAAAATTTTAGAAATGTTAAGATGAAGAATGGCCTAAAAAGATTGGGAAACACTGGTCTGAAGGCTATTTTAGGGTTGATCGATACTTGAACGACAGTCATCTTCGCAAATATAAATGTAACTATGCTTGTAAAAGTATGTATCATGAAGATATAAACCAGATCGAGTTTCTTGCCGATTCTTCTCGATGACTCATTTGTTTTCCAAACCGTTGGTAATTTTGATGTTCAAAAGCGCCTTCCCAGGGCCTAAATTGAAGAATGTATTTTTTTTTTTATTTTATTTGCTTTGAATTATAGTTTTTCAACTGTTGTCCACTATCAACAGCTCGCTGATTATTTATTGAAACATCTGAAAGTGGGTTGTTATGATATGTGAACTACGTCCGAATGAAATATTCTAGATTGCAATTATGTGAATATTTTACATAAAAATTTTATAAATAGTAGGATTATGTATACTTTAATCTCTTTATGTCTAATATAGTATTTGATAACACTCCTGTTAACTATGCTCTGAATACTTAATTAAAGTATTCAATTAAAAACAAAATATTTTGTACTGGACAACAACTTCAATAATAAACATTTTCTAACTTGAATATTGAACGTGTTTTACGAATAATCATAATATTTTCTCGTTATAATTTAAACGTCCGTCAGGGTTTACGCGAACGTGTCAGTAATTGCGACTCAAGGGCCCGCCGAATACAGTACACCTCCGTTGTTGACAGATCCGTATCTTTTATTGGACCGTCTTAAGAACATATTCAAAAGTCAAAACTAAGTTACTTTCACTAGTTTGTCTACTACTTTTATATGAAGAAAAATAATTCTCATTTCATTTTCATTATTTATTATTTATTCAATTATCGTTTTTGTTACAAAAAAGTTAAATACGTATTAAATACTTGCTTTAAAAAGGTTTCGTACTAAATGAACGGAGCTCGCCCGAGGCAAGTTCGCGTTATCCTTTTTTCGCAAATCTAACCTAACCTAGCCAGAGCCAGACAAAAGAGCAAGATAGCGAACATTCAGGGAACGGGGGCACTTAAAACGTAACGTTTTTAATTCAAGTATTCAATATGTATTTAACTTTTTTGTAATAACACCGTGTGTCTATAGTTTTTTATATCATGTAGTTTAAACGTTTTTTTTTTATTTTCATATAGGAGTCGTCGTTAGATTCGTCTTATTTATGCATATAAATTTGGATATTATAGCTGACAAACAATGCCATTATCAGTAACTGTAAACATTTGAAATTATTATCGGGAACAGGTACCTTGTAAACAATTAAATAAATAATATGTAAGTATAAAGTCAAAATCAAAATATACTTAATTTAATATAGGCCCTAAAAAGGCAATTATGAAAGTCAAAATTACCACCAGTACGCAAAAAGAGAAGAACCGGCAAGAAATTCGATCTGGGTGATCTTTTTAACATATATATAATATTATTATATATTATTATTATTATATATAGTCACAATCGTTTTTAGTGGATGCACAGAGATGAGTCAATTCCAGAAATCACCATTGTCCACACATGGATTCACTCTATAATAACCTTTTGTCACCAAAACCCGCTTGACATGGCGCTTAAACGGATAATCCAGCAAATCGGTAATATCTATTGTGACTTTGTTGTGAAACCTAACACTATTCAGTAAAAAGCTGTTACCGGTTTTACTAAGTCTGAAACAAAAAACAACCAGTTTGTCTCAGATCTATTATATAAGATCATGCCGGTTTTTTTTACAAATTTCAGCTTTTCAAGGTTCTTGTGGATATAAATTAAATGTATTGTCAGTAAATATAAAAGAGAGAGGTATAGAAATATGTTTTTAAGCACCAATATCTATTGTATATTATTGAGTCGTAACTGAATAACTATTTTATTAATATAAGTAAAAAAATAAGCTGTCACGAGACGCCTGGCAAATGTGAAACATCGAAATTATTCGAATCGAACGAATCTCAAATTCTTCAATTCTCAAATTACGCTATATGCATGCGAGCTCAGTGCAGTAAGAGATTACGCACAGTCGCTTGGGCATGCCATCGTTATGTCACGTCGTCGCCACGCTAACAATCAAGTTTAGCCGCCACTATAGATGTTGTTTACGGCTTTCGCAGGCCACATATGTCGGATTAATTAAATGAAAATGCGTGCGTCGTCTCGCGATATGCGTTTTAATTCACGTTTTACAATAGACCCTTAATGTAACGATCTTGTGCTTTGTCCGGATTGGTTGGTTCAAATAGATGCCACGCTCCAGGTATCGTCGTTTTGATCTTAAGCACGAACAATGTTTGACATCAAAAATAATTGCTCTTGCAATCGGCGTAATTCTTTGTTTCCCTTAATACTTATTCTTAATGGCATATATAAACAAAAATGCGATTACGCACAGATATAAAAACTATGAAAATCGTAATCAGTTTCACGACATAAATCCGCTCTGTGCGTGCGTCAGAGATATGTTGATATTTAAATGGTGCCCCCCGGCATTACGTACTAAATACATACCTGACATTGATCATATCTAAAAATACTTTTATCTGAAGTAAACATTACGAGATTTGGGACACTCCGTCGTCCATTAAATTAATGTCTCCATTCATGTATGACATAAGTATATATTTGAACAATTTCCATGAAAGTAGGTTTGCACCGTGGTCTGTCGGTACACCGTGGGGTTTTAGTCCGTGCGAGTCGGACATAACCCATCCTCTCCCCCGGGAGGGTGGGGATCCATAAGGGATTTCCCCACGTAAAAAAAAAAAAAGTTTGCACCGTGGTAGAGCCTTTTCTAAGTCCGTCTAGCCTACGGCCCTCAAGTTGAATATATGTCGCCATGTACCGTCGTCTTATTGTACTCCTTGAGAGGCAATGCCACTCTAGGTTACCACTTAGACAACATTGTCATTTAACATGAGACGAGGTTGTAGTCAAACGATAAAACCTACGGAATAAAAAAAAACTACTTCAATATCAATCAAAAACCCATAAGGCACTAAAAAGCGGAAAATAAATAGTTTATTAAATTAAACAAATTAAATAAAACATATGATAATATGCGCTACCTAGAGATGTATTTTTTTTTTCTCGAACTGACTACGCTATTGACCTAGCAAGGTCTTAACAGCTTCACCGGACTACTAAGGCGAGCGCTTAAGGCACTCAGGCGATTTTATATTGGCAAACAGCTCAAGGGTGCACGGCACACCTCGGCTTGGCTGTTGCCCCTTGCATGCAAAATCGCGACCTATCTTAGCTAACCTAGCTAACTATTCATATATGTTTGAGTTGTTGAAACGTATATGAGTACCAAGCATATCCGTCTCAACAACTCCTCCATATATTTTTGTCGGAAAAATTGAGAGTTTTTCAGTTCGATAAGGGAAAAAAATTTAACAAAAATAACCCTTCCACCAAGATGTGTAGCGTGTAGGCGTGCACGTGTGTGGAGATGATCGTGTAGTGTTGTATCAGTGATGTATGGGTGTGTCACCGTATCGCGCATTAGAGATGTATTGGAAGTCGGTGCCAAAAAAAATGGAACCACACGGCAAGTACTAGCTTTGAAATAAAAAAAGAATCATCAAAATCGGTTCACCCAATCCAAAGTTATGTGGTAACAAACTTAAAAAAAATACAGTCGAATTGAGGACCTCATCCTTTTTTTGAAGTCGGATAAAAAAATAATGCAAAGAGTCCCTCCGCGCGGAAGAAGTGAAACATAATAATTTGGAAATGAAAATAGGAAGGGAGTAGAAATTAATTTTTAATGAAATCATATTGTTTCTAGCGTTGAACGTTTAACGCAACAGTACATTCATACCCCCTCGACGGTAGCGTTAAATGTTTAACGCAACCTTGTTGGAAGTCGCATTAAAAGTTTCACTTCAAAAAGACATTAGAAAAGTATATGTACCGCAGACACAGCTAGTGTTGTAAATATAATAAATGTGTTGTATTTTCACATAAATCGACATAAACACGTTATATTACTCATAAGGGATTTTTGGCTTCACGCTCAGTGATAAAAAAAGCAACCTTGAAGCTTGCTTTGCTCCCAAACAAATAACCCATTTAGTATCGACCGTAAAAAATAATAAGTTTTTCCCGTATACATTTTTGCAAGGACATTTTCAGTCTTTAAAAAGTGGGCCATAAAACTGTTGTTTCCTTTGTTTTCCATTACAGCTTTATTACAAGACAAGCTGTTACCTGCGACTTCTGCCGTCTGGAATTGACTAATAACATTGTTGTTCAGTACACGCTAGGCGCGCAAGGTTTTACACTTCCTACAGTTTATTATATTTACATGGAACTCCATTTTTTTTTGTATAGGTATACATATATAAATAAAATTGAAATATCTATCTCTAATATTAAAATAAAAGCAAAAGCTTTTAAAGTGAAACTTTTCCCACCGCCTCAATTTTTTTTTTGTCCATCTAATGAATGTAGCATTACAGCCAGTCGCGTGTAGCGCAGAGCAACCAAGGCCAATATGGCGGCGTTAATAGCTCAATTCAAAATGATTTAATTCATACTGTGCTCAGTTTTTAAAACGCATCTACCATATGGATGATTTTATTTATTATGTATGCCGTACTATATATAATACACAGATTATTTTTTTTTTCGAACTGACTACTCTATTGACCTAGCGAGGTCTTAACAGCTTCACCGGACTACATACACAGATTAAAACTATAATGTATAATTATATATCTTGACTACTATTTCCAATTATCATTCCTATCTTTCAATTATTAAGTTAAGATTAAAAACGCAATTTTAATACCCGAAATCGAATAATCTTCCGAAAATTATCAGTTAAATGCATGATAAAAAGTTTTACTTGGATCGCGGTGCTTGCAAAAATCATTCGATTTTCACTAAATGGATATAGGAGTATTTACGGTACATAAAACAAAAAAAAAACTATAACTGTTTTTGCCTGTCTGACTGTTGTTATCCAATTAGGTGACGAAACGATTTGACCAATTTTCATTTGATTCTTCCTATTTTTCTTAATATCATATAGGAGGCAAACGAAAAGGCGAGTCACCTGTTGTTAAGCGATCACCGCCGTCCATAGACACTAGCAACCCCAGAGGAGTCGCACGTGCGTTGCTAGCCTGTGTCTGGAGAAATGGAGAGAAAAGCAGAGGGGTTATAGGAGAGGGGAAGGGAGGGAAGATAGGTGTCCGGCGCTGTCACTGACCGAACTGTTACATCCCTATACACTATGCACCTAAGGCGCATTCAGCATTTCAATATATGACGCTGTTTTGTCACGTGCAATTGTGCAAATTATGCATTTTTATTTTACCTATATATGAATTCATTTTAATAAACCAGTCTTGACTTAAACCTCGCGGAGTACGGCACTGTCCGCTCTTTACAAAATTCGGGAGTCAGTGAATATAAAAATAAGATTGTATATTTTTTCGAAATATATATATATCTTAACACAAAGGTGTAATGTATTTTTTTTAGAAAAGGAAAACCAGAGAGGCCGCCTAACAAATAAAATGGTGTCAGAAGTGGGATGTCAGAGAGGTCTAACGACTAAGAGTCTTTTTAAGACGCTGGCATCCAAACCCAGGCACTCTGGCATAATTCCTTCTGGTCGACAATAAGTCTTGGCCCAAGGCTAAGCCTGCATCAGATACACCAGGACGACGGTCAGTCTCATTTAATACGTGAGCCCGCTCCACACACTTCACTGACGTATCCCTCTGATCGACGGTAAGACTTCACCAAAAGCAAGCCCGCATCAAAATCTGGACAAGTTCAGTCTCCGATGGTCAAACTCATTCGCTCATAAACACATCGAGGTTCTAACGGACAACGTAGAATTCGTGGTATCGAATACGACTCCCTGGGTCGCCGATCACTTGACTCTACTTTTTCTTTTTTTTTTTACATGGGGAAATCCCTTCGGATGCCCACCCTGGCCGGGCAGCTAGGGTGGGGTATGTCCGACTTGCACGGACTAAAACCCCATGGTGCCTCCTTACACCTGTTGGCCGGGGAGCAGGAACTCCATACAGCACTACTTCTGCTCACCCGGCAGGTGTCGGCCCCTCATAAGGGGCCCCTTCTGCGGCCTGAGGGATCAAGATGGAAGAACCCTCAGGGAGGGGCGGGTGTTGAACACCCCCCCGACGAACTGTGGGAGTCGCACGGCATCACTTGACTCTACTACATTAAGGTCCTGAGGAAGCCGTTTCTGAAGAAATGTTTTTGAAAGTGACGTGTATGTCAATATTGTGAATGATAATTTTTTTTTTCTATATTTCTTTAAAAAAAAAAGGAAAACCAGAGAGGCCGCCTAATAGAACGAAACGCAACAATGCAAGCACTGTTACTTCACGTCGGTTTTCTGTGAGAAGGTGGTGCTACCCCGGTCAAGCCGACCCATTAATGCTGAAACCAATAATAGCTTCAGCGTGGCTCTACCACCTACCAAAAGTTAGCTGATGTTATAGTAACTAAATTATAGTAGCTATGAGTAACTTAGGTTTCTTTTATGTACAGGCTTTCCACGTATAAGATGAGGATGATAGGTAATTTGATTCGAAGAAAAAGTTAGTTTTTACTTTTTTTTACTTGTAGTTTTCAAATCTGAATTCAATTATTTCCAACAAAAAATAATCAGTGTATACCAACAAAACTATTTGCTTCAGGCGAAAGTGGTAAAAAAAATCACACAGCACATGTAGCCTATGAAAAGCATGACCATAGATTATGACATCAGTTTATGTAGTTCATATCGAAAATCCACTTTCCAAGCCCTAAATGAAAAGAAATACAAACAACAAATTGATACAACTTGAAACCTTCACGGTTATTATCAGGCACTAACTTCTATAAACTCGTGCAGTTTTAGCACAACAATCAACTCACCGTATCGATCAGAATGACGCAAATTGTGTAATAATAAACTTTAATAATAATAAACATCATTATCGTATTGCGTAAACGGTGGAATCCCGTTCGCTTGTGTATTCTATCGAGGGATATCGTAGCTTACAGCGCTTATCTATAACTCCTATGTAAAGGTCACCAGCGTTTTATATGTTTATGACGTCACTGTTGGCAACATGTACATTTTTCAGTTCATATGGCTAGTTGTATGACTCTCTATGTTCAAACTTTTAACTAAAATGTGTATGTGATTGTATTTATTGTATAACCCTCTACGTGTTCAAACTTTTTGTCTAAAAAGGGTACGTGATTGTATTTAATGTATGACTCTATATGTGTTCTATTTAAATATAAACAGTATGTGATTGCATTCGTTCTATGACGCTCTATCTGTTCAAACTTTTTGAAATCTAATACATTTAAACGAGTACCTAATTCTTGTATATTTTTATATTTGTATATATTCAAGATCTCGGAAACGGCGTCACTTATTTCCGTGAAACTTAGTATGTAGGTAGTTTCGGGTACGATAAATCGATCTAGGTTTTTCTTCATAGGAAACTTTTTTTAACTGAAATTTCAGGCAATGAAAAAATATAGCTAGAATATAAAGGTAAATTTCGCCATCGCTGGCAAAACAAAAATAGCTCAAATGGAGATTGGTTGCTTCGAAAATCCGTGTAATCCCAGTTTGAATCCGAGCGTATAATTTTTTTTTTGTAAAAAATGCAAATTTTTGAGGTAAGCCTTAACAGTTTATTTTAATTTAAACTACTACTTGTATGTGATTGTATTTATTGTCTATTTTTAAAGTTATTAAAATATAAACAGTATACGTGATTATTTTTATTATAAAACACTCTATGTTTTAACTTCTAAAATGTAAAGAGTATGAGACTGAATTTACATATAAATAACTACTCGCCCGGCTTTTCTCGTACTAACAAAGATAATGTTCTCATATCTTCACTTTACAGTACGATCATGTCATTAAATAAAATAGCAACTGCATGTCAATCTGTCAATATTTTTAAAGATCTACCTCGTATCTTCTGTCTGTATCTCTCACTTTTTATATAAAAATTTTTCAAACGAATTTTTCCTCTTTTCCGAAGGATTTTCAAACATTTTCTTACATATAAGCCTTGTCATGACAATTATAAGCATAACCAATACAACGTTTTAACAAACATAGTGGAATCCCTTTCCCAATCAATATTCGAAAACAAAAACTAACTGATATTGTCGCTTACGACAATAAAAACATAAGCCTTCATGCTTTTGTAATACAACATGTTTAAAGATTTGTACTATCTAAAAATAATATAATATTATGAATAGTCTCGCCGTTTATTGTGTAATTTGTAATTAATTATCGAAACAGGATATGTTGTTTCATTTTATTTTTCTAACCGTATGACACCACTGTTTTATAATATGGCGCTATTCAACTAAACTACAACTGAACTTTCCAGCGTCAATACGAAAACATCGTGAGTCACATTTCTTTCAATTCACTACATTTATGTATTCCGGGTAGACTATTATTAATTGGGCATTACAAAAATAATATAAAAAATAGGTGTCAATTAGTAAATTACCAAAAAGTTTTGTGTCTTTACATATCTGTCTCTTTAAATATTTATTCGAAATTATATATTTCCCGTAATTTCGTTTAACACTGATATACTAAGTAAAAACGTGTTTTGCTTATATAATCACTTTTCAAATAAAAATGCTTTGGTTGTTCCACGAGATTTGCATGTTATATTTCTGTGTAAAATTGGTTGCCCTTTTATTTTTTATTGATTATCTGTTCCTACTTAGTCCATACCAAAACCTGTAATGATATTCACATCTGCACTTGGATTCAGTCCAGAAGAACAAAAATGAATATAGTGTAACTTTCATCCAGTAAAAGTATGTTTTTTTTTTTCGAAATGAGTACGCTGTTGACCTGGAAAGGTCTTTACAGATTCACCGAACTATTGAGACGAGCGCTGAAGGCACTCAGCCGATTTGGGATGTTTGGGCGACTATCTAAAGGGTGCACGGCACACCTCGGCTTGGGCTGTCGCCTGTTTTGTGCAAAAATCGCGACCTATCTGAGCTAACCTAAGCTAAGCTATCTGGATATACGTATACTCGTATGAGTTATTGAAACATGCATGTGTACCAAGCATGCGTGCCTCAACAACTCCTATATGTATTTTGTGTCGGAAAAATTCCTCTAAACTATACAGGATAGGATAGGTAAAAATATGCTTTCCCCGAAAGATATATAATATATACATTAGCGCGAGCCATGTCCCTAGCAAAAGCTAGTAAATTATGTTCTTGCTTATAAAGAAATATAGATAAATTGTGTAATTTTTTGAGATATAAATTTGGATTCACACGACTCGTAGAGTACATCGGCCTGTAGCCAAATGGTTAACAGATGTTATTTTCATAACTTCCGCGTTAAATACATAAAAACATAGCCACATTGTGCCTGTTTTATAGTTTTAATTAAAAATATAAATAAAATTGTCTGCTATTTGTCTGGGTCAATCCCCGAAACAGTTGAACCAATTTTGGGAAAACTGTCACTGTCAGATAAAGAATTCCTCAGAGTATTACCTAGGTCGTATATAATTACACTTTTCTATATAGCTTAAGCAGTAAGGATACAATGTAACAGAAGTAACAGAAAATTATTAAAACGGAAATAGAGTCTAAAGGATAAATAATAAATCCAAAGAAAGACGATAGTGTCAATGAAAGAGTTAAACCGTTCTCGCGAGAATAAAGTCGTGAGGATTATTATAAACGGAGATAGTTTATGAAGTTGAAAGGACATTTGTTACTCTTTCACAGCAAATAACTGAAATGATTTTGAGGAAATTTTACAATAACATAGCAATAAGCATACAATAACATATATAATAATCTTGTGTTATTTGACTCTATATTTTGTAAATTTGGTGGTGTTTTACGTAATATAGTTAGTTTATTGTGCATAAGTGAAGTGAATGGAAAATAATACCACGGAGCATGAAATACTGAGATGTCACAAAAACTCCCTGGAAGGTTCTAACAAGAGATCCACCATCTTGTTAGAATATTGATTCACACTACGCTCAATATTGAAATGATCGTACGACGCTTGTAATATTATTGACTACGTGACAATGGCAGTAATAATCTAAAAGATTGGTTGCCAAAAATAAAGTAAAAAAAAATCTTTTTTATATATTGTGATAGATACAATATAGGACAGTTTATTAAAAAAAACATAAGTTATAGATGACGTCACGTCACGTCGCTTCAATATTAATTTTACAAGTTTCCGGTCGCCAGGCTATTCAATTTTTAATAAATCTTGTTACATATAATCTCTAATGTTCCTGACACACGTCGCCTATATACTTCGTGATCGAAGTTTATTTTGTTCGTAAATCATAAAGGGACGTAGACAACAGTTATTTTTGTACATTATTGGTTTTTAATATTTAATCACAATTTTGCGCTATATTAAATGGTGATATTGCTTAGTGGTGACATGCTAAATCCAGAGGGAAACTAGCTATTAAGTGCAGCTCAACTAAACATATGTTTCCTATACTTTATATGTCAGCCTTTGACCACAATTTTATATTTACATATAATATAAATTTAAATGTGGTCTAAGATGGTAATCACGCTAAGCCTAGTGCTGGAGTTGCACGCAAGTTCTTTGCAACAGATTTTCAACCTGAACGTAGAAGTTAGCTAGACCAACTTTGAAGGAACCCAACGACAGTTTGCAGAATTCGAATATAATTGATGCAAAGTCAGCATATTAATTGGGCTACATGTTTTTATTAGAGATTTATATTTGTTCTCCTTCGTGCATACATAATTTAATACTCCTGGATACATAAAACGCGTTGATACGATTTTATATGGTAAGCCATTTCCTCTATTCAGCGCTATAGGAAGTCCCCAGCGCACGCTGCACAATATTAAAACTATCAGTCAACCCGATGCGAAGCAATATGAAAAGTTCCTTTATTTATTGTGACCCGTTTAGAAGTTTATATTGACAATTCCGATGCAATTATGTCAAAGAGAAAAATGGTATTTTAAATTGCCTGTATCGTTCCCATAACATAGCCTTTAACAAAATATATAGTATTGTTTACGGAAATTTTGCCGACCTGACAATTCACTCTTTGTTATTGTGTATTAGAGGCAATCGAACAGGTGAGTCTTCTGATGTAAACACCAGGGGAGTCGCAGGTGCGTTGCCAGCCCATGTTAAGAAGGGTCGGGGAGAATGGAAGAGGAGCATGCTGAAACTAGTAATAGCCTCAGCGTGGCACTACCACCTTTTAAAATTTATGAAACGACAACAAAACAACGAACAGTCAAAAGGACAATTGATTTTTTGGGACACCTGGCTCTAAGCAAAGTCGTTGTGGTCTGGTCCGTTGACCTATAGTATTCTATTGAATGATATTTCATTCCGATATCCGCAGGTTCAAACTCCAGAATGTACTAACAATTTTTTGGGGTTCGCGTACATTTACTAATTTAAATTGAAAACATTATCGGTTGACGTTAAAGGGAAACATCGTGAGGAAACCAGAACATGAGAATCAATATCATCAATCAAATATCAGATAATAGCACGAGACAGCGTGCTCACACGCCGTGTTCGTGCGACGTAGTTTCAAATTTCTGCAATAAACCGGAACTCTCAGTCGAGGAACAGACTAATGTACCTTAGTATGCAAGAAAAGCTTTTTTCGAACTGACTACACTATCGTCCTGACTTCACAGCTCCGCAGCTCCACCTGATTACTAAGCGTTAAGATACATCGGTGCTTGGCAACAAACTCAAGGGTACTAAAGTTGCTCAACGAATCTATGTAAGATAAACTAAGCTATTCATTCATAGATATAAGAATTCGTGCGATACGCATATGTATGCATCATGAAAGATTTTTTCTTAATTCATCTGACTAACTACCAGCGTAGAGTTTAAAAGTTGTCGCCAAATATCAATAGGTATTTTTCAGCAGTTGCATTGAAAACCACTCTTCCATTAGCGTACTTACCGACTTAGAACACATGATCATTTAACATCAAGTTAAACTCTAAATTCGACAAAGTTTTATGATAAGAATCGACGTCTGTAAATTAATACTAAAAAGTCAAAACACCATAGGAAGGCAACCATCAATCTATAACAACGCAATTTTAGTAGCAGTAGATACGACTAGCTTACAAATAACACTACGACATTCACTATATGACTAAATATCGCTAGAATAAAAGGTGACAAATTAAACACGGAATGTTTTCCACCACTTATAAGGTAGACTGTAGATTCTGAAAATACTGGAGAATCGCTTGTAATAAGAAGCAGATAAAGCAGGTATCAAGTTTTAGTTGTGACTGTTAATATTGCAGCATTTAAATACGAATTCTCCCCTATAAAAAAATTGGCACGCTCATCCTGTAGACTGTAGCTTAAGAAAACATTGGACAATCGCTTGTAATAATGCGCAAATAAAGTGGGTATCAAGTATTAGTTGTCACTCTAACATTGCACCACCTAAGTACGAGATCTCCTCGATAAAAAAAAATGCCTCATCCTACCTTCTACCGTCCTACCTAAACGAAATCCTGTATCCCCGAACTCTACTTAATCTAATTTTCTGATTCATTGAAAACAAGTTCGAGATATTTCGGTGAAATACGGAGTAAGTTTGTAATCGGCGAAAGACCTTCAATCTAAATGATTATCTCGGACAATATAAACTGGGAGGCAATTTTCAATCTATTATACGCAGTAACTCGGTAATTCAGGATAAACTTTTTGTTCGTCCGTTAAGTGTCTAAGTGGTGGCGCGGCGGTCGGAAATTACCAAGATTTTGTATAAGACGCCTGATTCATTGTGATTAATTAACGTTTAGGAGCTTGTTTTATGTAAATTATTTCTTTTATTAGACAGTTAGCAACTGCCCGGGATTCTGTATGCGATTAATAATTAGTGAATATGTTCGACTCCTTTATAGAACTATTTTAACAATTCCTGACAATGTAATTAACAATCCTTATACTGTATCTCCTTCGCAATGGAATATGATGTAAATTTTGTGTATAAAATCCCAACAAAGTCGTTTGAAATTAGACAATTTTTTAAAGCAATTATTATATTATATCATCTATACCAGTGTTTCCCAACGAGGGGCCCACGCCCCACAGGGGTAATTTGATAGTTAAGTGGGGCAATTTAAAAATGAATTCGACACGACTCTAAATCTTTTCGCTTTGAGTTATTTCAATGAATGCTTGGTATCATTCTGTTCATTATGTAGACCAGTGGTCCTCAAACTTGTGTGTCTCACAGGTTCCTTACCAATTCATAATAATTGAATGCTTTCATTTTAATTGAATTTCAGCAAGAGTGCTTATAAAATCATTTATAAATTCGTCCCAGCGTCGATCAGGAACTCTTCTGATTGAGGGATGCATATAATCATGAAATTCTCTCAATCTAGCTCCATATCTACATCCAACTGCATAAACATTTATCTTTTATAAATACTAACTTATATGTCTATTGCAAAGAAAAAATAAGTACAAACCTACTGTCATATTTTATTATTCTACTATATTTCTAGAAAGTAAAAATTTTGGTCACGAATGCCGAATTGGAATTCACTATTGTCAATCCCCATTTGCAGCTCGTCGATCCCCAGATTTTGTTATCGCTGCCATGGACCTCTGTAAGTACGGAATTACCTTCAGGGATCCATATGGCCACTTTGGGAACCTATGATATAGCCAAACCCTTTGAAGTAGAGATCTACAAGACATGCCTTGTGTGAAAGCCTTATTTATTCTAATTGACACATGCTAACATTTTAATTGTTTACAAAGCCTTAGCTTTGGAACTTGTTATTATTACACCTCTGGTTAATCTTTCATAAATTCTCCAAATGTACACATAAGAAATCTCAGTCATCCAAACCTCCGAAAAGTACGATTATTAAATTTCAAATTTCGGTACGTATTACTTTAGTACGAATGCCCTTTAAGGTCTTGAGTATACATACGAGTTGTGCCAAAATCCACACCCTGTTATAATAAATATACAAGAAAACAATCTGAAAGTAACGTGTGCCGAGTGAGTTGAGCTAAACAAGTGTTCTCGATTAACTGGTATGTATTTTACCAGACGCGTAATTCAAAGAAAAAACACTGTCACATAAATTGTAAAGGTTCAGATAAGGGTACCCTTTTTTTATTTATGATATTGCAAAACATTAGTGGATATAGAAGAGTAAGTATGACCAGTTTTTGTTTTGTTTTAATTTATTGCGCATATGAATGAAATTTTATTACAAAACTATCTTTAATTTAATTGTACGTTTTATATACGCAGCCACGAATAGTTAAAATATAATAGCGGTTATAGCGCCCTGAAAAATCACGATTAATTTTTTTTTTTATCGTAGCATGGCAAAATGACTGCACTGTGCCTGATGATAAGAACCAGTGCAATTCAAAAACAATAGCGACCACCGAGTGACACACTATCCATCGCCGGTCGCCACTGTCATGCCGGCCTGCAAAAAGCTGGATATGCACAGGCTGATCCTGAAACGCAACGCGCAGAAGCGAATCACTATTACGGGCTTTTTCGCCATATACATGGTGGTTGCGACCCAGTCGGGCTGTAAAACACTACCACCCCGCTTTCACCATTGCCTCGTTCGTTTTTCAGCAGGGTGCACCACGTGCACGTGAGGTTGGCTTGGGTGTCTCAAGTTTTATGATGTTATTCGACACCCCTTACACCCCCTTAATTTTTTTGGTGATGATTTTTTTTATGAGTGTCCTTAGCTATATGATATATATTAGCTATATAGCTTTATATGAGAAGGAATTCATTGTAATAACATAGATTAATTGTTCGACTGCTTTTTATAAATATCATTTAGAATAATATATGCTCAATACGTTTTTCTAATCAGTGGCACATCAAACCAGACGATGAAGTGCATTTCTGCTTTATAATATAGCAATCTGCTATACAATAAAATAACATCTTTTCTTATATCCTTGAAAGAGACATATGTTATTTGCTCCTGATATTGCATAAAGTTCCAATGGAGATTTTGGCGGGATCTTAGTTTGGTATGTAGTGGCTTTTATATTTTATTCATAATTTTGTGTTATTTCACTATATAATTGTAATATTGGTAGTGTTTTCCGTAATCGAATTTGGCTATTGTGCAGAAGTAATGTGGATAGGATATAATACCATGGAGCATGAAATCTGATCTGCCACAAAAACTCCATGTAAAGTTCTAATAAGGGAGCCACCATTTTTTAAAACATTGAAATTATCGCAAGACACTTATAATATTATTATCTACTCTACAATGGCACTAATAATCTGGAACATTATTTGCCAAAAATAAAATTAAAGAAAGAGCTCCAATGACGTGGCGACATGCAGTTAGGGATTAAAACTTAGGGATCTAAGGGGAAATTCCTAGAGATTGCTATAAGTTGCTATTAGTTCTGAAATTTGTAATACAGTATAGTACTATTATATACGGCAGGTACCCAAACAAATAAGACGTACATTTTTGAACTTTTTGAGATACAAGAAATTATAAACTTACAACTTTTGAAAATTAACATGCCCGCAAGAAGGAAGTGACAAAAAAAGACGTACGTAAACAATTTTCAAAAAAGACGTATGTTATCTATTGAAATTTGAGTCTGTGTATTTCAGCGAGTCTCCTGATGAAGCTATAAAGTTTGGAGAACAATGGGGCTGATATATTCGGTGGAATTAAAAATACTAAAAAAAATTAAAACGTAATGAATGACGAGTCTAGCCACAATATATTGTAGTTACTGTTGTTTTCATTAAAACTTCTCGGAACACATTGTCGTTCACTGTTTCGTTTAGCTATTATAAGTCGGTATAACAGTAACGCTGTTTGTTTGTACGTATTTATTAAAAGAACATGGATATTCAAGTATACAGAGTAGCCATTGCAAATAGAGTAGACCCCCGTAATTTGTACTATGTAAATTCTTTACAACGAATTTCAAGGGGCCGGGCATTTTGTGTTCATATATGAAGGAAAGAGAACAAATAGTGGTTTTGTGGTAAACCAAGCAAATTGAGAGAATTTCTACGTTGTAGAAAGTTTTTCGTTAAAACGAGCGACGTTATAAATAGTATTAGACACTATCATAAGGGTTACTACCTTATTTTATTTCTGGCAACTGTACTCTATATGAGAACAATGAAGTACACTAAAATACATTATACCGCATGGTCTGATTTCTTGAAGAGATTTGAAAATAAGCGTCTCTGAATATTATATACTTTAATAGACTCTAAAGAGACTGTGATATTATATATATTATTATATATTATATTATGATATATTAGTAGAGACATTAATTTGATTCAAACTGATAAAAAGCAATACAAATATGTTATAAAACATAAGGAAAAATAGATGCACTTTATTGTAGTTAAACTTTGACTAACGCTTGACTTGGAGAGTAAACTGGTAAGTGCGTAACGAGAGTGTTACGAAAACGTGAGATCGGGCGAAGCGAACGGAAGATCCGTTGAAGAACGAAAGATACATTATCAATGAAAACCCAAACACATCTTATTACTATATACTGATATTTTATGGAAAATCTCTTACAAAGTGTACGTCTAATCTTGAATGTTACAAACGGATATATTTCCACATTGATGTCATTATTTTTAGTTGTTCAATTTCAGCCTTTTCCGTATCAATCCTCCATTTTGTTTTTAAGTTTACCATAAAACAGCTGGAAGATGCATAGGTACGTGTGAAGCGATACGTAATATCATGGGAATCCCGAAGTGTTAAATATGTTTAAAAACATACCTTATTTAATTATAAAGAGTTGATTACAAAGAGGTAAAGTAATAATCGTGGTCGTCTAGTGATTTGATCTGTATAGATTAAGATACGTGTATTTTTTTTTTAATTTTTAAATTAATTAATGTATCAAGAACAATATTTTAATTTCAGAATTTGTTTATTAAATTATTAACATTAGTATGGTTTTCATTTCTATTGCCACTCGGAACAATGATTATATACTTATTTATACAGTAATCAATAAAACGTATGATGAGCTGCAAAATATCAATATTACATCTACACAGGCCATACTTCGCGTCGCTAGTTTGACACAGGCCGCGCAAACACAATACCAACGGTCATACTTACGTAGCATGCCATGACACGAAATTATAAATTCATCTCCTGCCAAAAATACCGCTCAACGCGCCTTAACAAGTTTCCACTTCAATAACAACCGAGTAGATTTGTGGCTTCCACGGAACAATAAAACTTTTTTTAAAGAAAGAAGTCACGGGCATCAACTAGTGCAAATAAAGTTTCTGAAAAATTAAAACCACCAACGTGAGTTAAATGCAATAACATATTAACATAATATTATATTCAGTCGTTCTTCAAACAATCTCATTTCGTTCAATTGAATTTTATTGTCTACTAGCTGACCCGTGCAACTTCGTCTGCACCAAATTGGTTATCACAGGTTTCCATTGTATTTTTAACCGCGAAAAAATTGAATAAAACTGATACCCGATTACAGCCACAACTACCGTTTCCAATTGTGAATCCAAACTATCCACGGATTCACTGAAACATAAACCCAGATTACATGTAACTTTTTTTTAAATAAGCCTAGTACCCGTTCGTAGCACCATCAAACACTCCGTCGTTTGTAGTCCGGTGAAGCTGTTAAGACCTTGCTCGGTCAATAGCGTAGTCATTTCTAAGAAAATAAAAACCGTTCAAATAGTTCCAGTCGTTTCGGAGATTACCCGGATTTCACGGAACAAATAAACAAACAGACATATCGACAGAATTAAAAAAAAATGTTGATAGTTGTAGCACCGCAGATATATGTATTCGTTCAGAAGTATTTATTTTAATATTATATAAACACACTTTATACTTATAATACGTAATATATCACAAATCAAAAATTGGGAACAAAACTAACGTAGAATAAAATTTTTGGGGAGTTTTTGGCGGGATTTTAGTCTGCCATGTAAGGAATTTCATATTTTATTCATAATCTTGTGTGTGTTATTTAACTCTATATTGTTTTAAATTGGTGGTGTTTTATGTAATATGGTTTGTTTATTGTGCAGAAGTGAAATAAATGAAACATAATACCACGGAGCATGAATTCTGTAGTCTTGAAAATTAAGAAGATAAACATTTACGAAATATTATGATATATATAATATTTACATTAATTTAGACATAGAAGAAAACTGGGCAGAGAATCCATAAGAACTACCTATATTGACAACTTCAGAATCGGCAGTATGGATTAATTTCTTCGCCTGTCTTGATGGACAAATATTATTACTACTAACCTTTTAGAATAGCAGCACAAAATAGACTTTAAAAATGTTTGCGATAGCAACGTACTACATATAATCAATAATTGGAATTAAAAATAACGTAGAATAAACTTTTGAACAGGGACACAAAATAAACCCTAATAATATTTCCGATAGAATGTTATCATGTTACCATGGCAACGCAAATAATACTGACACTGACACGCAGCGGATGCTCTAAAATAGCCAGATTTTGAGACATTCTTTATTAGTGCTGGGCTCCAATTGGTTTTAAAGTGATGATATGTAGCCTATAGCCATCCTCGATAAATGAACTACCTAACACTAAAAGAAACTTTCAAATGATTTCAAATGATTTTCTTGGATATATTGTATCGTGGACGCAGTACTTTAGCAGTGATGATAAACAAACAAACACAAAACAAACAGACATTTATATAAAAACTTTTTAACAAAAAATTAAACCGCCGAAAAAAATGAAAAGCAAAAAATAATAAACATTTTACTTTATTAATCTTAATAACTAAATTCTTAAAGTAATGTAAGTATACCTAAATGAGTTTAAGTCGGCGCCAAACAAGCAAATTAATTAATTACGTAAAGCATATATATAGTAAGTTAATGTCAGCGAGACAACAACTCGAACGGGCACACACGTTACCGCTGGAGATTTCACATTCCATTTATAATTGGTGATTTGGTTATATGTTTGAATTTAAAGTAATTTAGTTCATTGATTATTTGGCGCCGACTCAAAATCACTTAGGTATACTTACATTACTTTAAGAACTTAGTTATTAAGATTAATAAAGTAAAAGGGTTAATATTTTTTTCTTTTCAGTTTTTTCGTCGGATTAATTTTTTGTTAAAAAGTTTTTATTTTATAAATTTTTGTGGCTATAATTTACTAATTTGTACATGTTTAATTTATTTGTAATACACAACTGAGAGACTGAATTATAAATCATCCCCTGTTTTTCTACCCTTGGGGTTGTTTTTTCTTATCAAAATGTATATGGTACCAACTTCGGGGTATACACTTTCAAATCAAATAAAAAAAGATTCTTTTAAATCGGACTATATTGTAAAAAGTTATGCGTGATTATACATAAAAAAATATACGCGTCGAATTGAGAACCTCCTCCGTTTTTTTTCATCGGTTAAAAATGATTGAAATGTATTTTATTACAAATTACAAGACACATGTTACGATTTTTCTTACAATAATCTAAAAAGACACGTTAGATATACATTCTTTTTATATGTATAGATACAGAAAATAGTATCTACAGTTTTATAGACAGATTAACACTAGGTAGAAAGGTATATAGTAGCTATTAACGAGACATTGCTCTCAAAATATACACATATAACGTACTAGACTTACAGACCGTGCACAATATAGATAACTAAGTAATATAATAGCATGCTATAAAACATAAACAATATCGCTTGCAATAAATCTAAGTGAGTCGACCGTTGAAAGCTTTTACAAAATGAAAACGTAACATGTATTGATTCTTATAACTTACCTGAAACTACAGCATTATTATTAACTAGCCTCTGCCAGCGACTTCGTTTGCGTGGAAAAAAGATATTCTTTATTTCTAATACGCAGCGGAAGCTCTCAAGAGGAAAAAAACGCCCCCATTTTGAATCAATCTTCATTAGTGCTCCGCTCCTATTGGTCTTAATTGGTACCATGGTACTAATAGTAGTAGTATGGTATGGTACCATATGGCAGATGTCACATTCATATGTCCTAGAAGGGTGGTGGTGAAATGGTAGAGTCCGATTCGTGTTGCCGCGCGAGTCAGACGTGCGCTCCGTTTTCAAAAGTGACCGTTATTTTTCCGAAGTTTTGTCGCGGGTTTTTTCGTCCGATCTTCGGCTACGTGCTTCATGCATCATCGTGTACGCGCTGTCACTTTCGGAGATCGTCGCGTTCCTGTCCTGTTTTTTGAAGGAACAGTGAAGTCAATCGCAGGCGTTCCATTCTGAGCGCAGCAAACTGCACTTGTCAGTGCAAACCCGGGCTGCATAAAGTCCAGTCGTCTGACAAACCTACGGAGACCTCCCGGTGCCAACGTAAGTTGGTTGGTGCGCCCTGCCCGCTCGCCGTAGGCCCCGCGGCCTACTGCAAAGGTAGACGGGCCTGGGTAGCCAGGCCTTAGCGAGGTCGCCTAGTCTAGTCCAGGTGTCGAACTCCCACCCTCCCTTTCTCCTTTTACCATCCCCGGGTGTCTGTTTGGGCGTAGCCCGGTTTACCGGTCTGCGTTCTCGGCCTCGGGCTTGTTAGGGCCTTCCCATAGGCAAGTTAGGACCCCCCTGTGAGGCATTGCACTTCGCCCACAGTTTCTCTTGGCCCGGGCTCAGGATAGCTCGTTAGCTTACCGTTACAACAGGCGTCGTCCAGCCAGCCCGACAAATTTGGGTTCCGTAGGCCCAAGCAAAGTTGCCAATATAGATGGCGCTCGTGTGCCAGCCCCGGCTATACCGTCGCGTAAGGCGAAAGGACCTAACTCCGTCTCACTCACTCTGGGTTCCGCAGGTAGGAAGCCGCGCCCCCCACCTCCTGTCACGATTCAGGATAAGTCGCAATAGACCGCGATTTCAAATAGACTTAAGACCCTTAAGATCAATTATACGAATGCCCTTGGCACTCCGGCAGGCATTCGAGGACGTCACCCTCTCCCTTAAGGACAAAGAACTTCCCAGTGCGTGGGGTACACCGTATGTACCACCCACGCACTCGCGCTCCCTACAATATGGTCCTCGTTCTCCTCGACCGGTCGCAGGAGGGCAAGGCCATCTTTTCGCTCACTTCAGTGTGCGACTTCAATGGCGTCGCCGTTAAGCCCTCACGCAAGACCCACATCCCTTCGCAGTGCCATAACTGCCAGAGTTATGGGCACTCCGCGAAGAATTGTCATCTTCGTCCCAGGTGCATTAAGTGCCTGGAAGACCACGCCACGAAGGAGTGCGCGCGCACTCCTGGCACTCCCGATCCTCCCAGCTGTGTGCTCTGCGGTAACGCAGGTCACCCCGCGAATTATCGCGGCTGTCCACGCGCGCCACGCACACAACATCCCCGTCAGGCGAGGCAGGCGCCTAGGGCGCCTGTAGCCGCCGCCCGCCCTCCGCCTCCACCTCTCATGTCCGTGAAGGTCTTCCCGGGCCTGCCAGGCGCCTCCCGCGCCCCGGTAGCGCCAGCGCCCACGACCTCACCGCGCTCGCCGCCCTCTGTGCCGTGCGCGGCCCAAACCGGGCCGGCACCTATGGCCCCCTGGGCCTCCCGACCTCAGCCTCAGGCGCCGCCGCCACAGGCGGCATATGCTTCATCATCATCCTCTCTCTCCAACAAATACGACTGGATGAAGCATCTACTACGTGAACACGACATGAAGGAGGTCCTTGCCTTCCACGCGATCGTTGAGGTTGAAGAGGAGCTAGGTCTTTTCACCGCTCTAGCGCGTTTCCCGGCTATCGGAGCCACCATCCAGCGCCTCGCCCGGTCACCTTCGTTTAAATAATAATTTTAAAATTCGCGGGTCTAAACAAAGTTAAACCACGCGGTCTATCTCTCTCGTTTTTTAACGCGAGATCTCTCCGAACACAGCGCGATCTAGTAGCTGACTTTTTACGCGATAGACAGATTGACGTTTTCCTCATCCAGGAAACGATGTTAAAACCGAGTATGCGTAATCCGACAATCGTGAATTACTGTATAGTCAGAAACGACCGTGTCACCCGCGGAGGTGGCACCTTAATTTATTTTAGGCGTTCGCTCTATTGCATGCCGTTAGATCCGCCCGCGCTTTCTCATATGGAAGTGTCAGTATGCCGTGTAGGTATGACGGGACACTCAGATATTATTCTTTTCTCCGCGGACCTATCACCGAATAAAGTGTTACTCGAATCCGATCTGCAGGCGCTATTTAACTTAGGTGACTCAGTCATTATAGCGGGGGACCTCAATTGCGGGAACGTCATCTGGAACAGTCCGTGTACCTCTCGTAACAGGAGGATACTCGACGAAATAGGTGAGGCTCTCGCATTTGACGTCATAGCCCCTCCGGAACCCACGCACTATCAAGATCACTGCCAACCATCAGTTTTAGATGTAGCTTTGTTAAAAAATGTCGGGCTTCCTGTACGACTCATATCAGTCGTACACGAGCTCGACTCGGATCATAGCCCGGTTGTATTACAGTTAGAACAGAACTCTGACTTTAGCCCGTCGCCGATCAAAGTGGCCGATTACGCGAAACTTAGTGAATATTTTAAAAATAGTCCATCGTCTAGCAGTTTAGACAGGATTCCGGACGTGTTGGTGTCTAAAGCCGACGCGGATTCAGCCATGGATTCCCTGATTGATTATCTCCAAACCGCCGTCAGGGAGACCTCGTAAGAGGTACAAGCGGCGAACTAACTCCGTTTTATACTCCCTGACGACGTGAGAGCATTGATCACGGAAAAGAACGCCGCGACTCGTGCTCACGACGCTTACCCGACCGCAGAGAACCGCGAACGCTTACGTTTCTTACGGAATGCAGTTAAGTCTCGTATTTCTGAAATCCGAGGTGACGGGTGGAACAGATTCCTGGAGGATCTCCAGCCGTCTCACCTGTCATTCTAGACTCTCACGCGAAAGTTTAAGTCCGATACGGTCATTCCAATGCCCCCTCTCGACAGAGGCCCCGGGTTGCCTCCCGCGTTCGATAACACTGACAAAGCAGAATGTCTCGCCGCGAGCTTAGAGAAACAGTGTTCGCCAAACACTGAGAACACTGACCCTTCCATTATCGAGTCAATCGAAACAGCCGTAGAGCATGCACTCGCGTCTCCTCCGGCGGATACCCTAACCCCGATAACATTTGACGAAGTTTCGGCCGCCATCAAGCGTTTAATACCGCCTGTTACCTTAGTTTAATACCGCCTGAGCAGTTTGGATTTCGCGCCAAACATTCTTGTCCAGATCAAGTACTCCGCCTCAAGGAGTACATTTTTTCTAATTTCAATAAAGATCCGCATCCGGAGCTGGATCCGCCCGTGAAAAACACTAATCCGAAACGTACAATAGCAGTCTTTTTCGATGTCGCCAAGGCCTTCGATAAGGTCTGGCACAAAGGGCTCATATACAAGCTAAATCAAGCCGGTATACCCGATAGGTTAGTTCACATCATCCGTGATTATCTCGCCGATAGAACTTTCCGTTTTAGAGTAGACGGCGAACTCTCATCGCCCCGTCCGATACGCTCAGGTGTGCCGCAAGGCTCAATACTCGCGCCCACCCTCTTCAACCTGTTCATCAGCGACCTACCTAAGCTCCCAGGAGTCGAGGTAGGTTGTTATGCTGATGATACAGTCATCTACGCCTCTGGCTGGCGACCGAATGTTCTCAGGGATCGCATCGAAGAAGCCGTTAGCACACTCGGTGATTGGTTTCTTCGATGGCGTATAGCTATTAACCCCGAAAAGATTGCCGCGATACTCTTCGATCCTAGAACGCGCGATAACAAGTTAAAGCCCATAAGGCTATACAAAACCGAGATACCTTGGACCACCGAGGTCAAGTATCTCGGCGTCACATTAGACAGTCATTTAACGTTCGAGTCACACATTAAGACAGTGCAAGACAAAGCCGCTATGGTCTTGGATCGCCTCCATTATTTACTCTGTCAGAAGAGCAAACTGTCCCTCAGACATAAGCTCACAATATATAAGATTTGTATCCGTCCGATAATGACATATACTTGTCCGGTCCTCGCCCACGCGAATAATCTCGATAAACTTCAGATTTTGCAGACCCGGGTTCTGTGTAAAATCACCGGTGCTCCTTGGTTCGTCCGAAAGGCGGATCTCCACAGGGACCTGGAGATGCCGTCCATCTGGGCGTATATTAAATCACTTACTAGTAGTTATTTCGAGGGAGCCTTGATTCATCCTAGTCCGTTAGTGGTATCCGCCGCTAATTACGAACCCGTACCCAATGCTGGGCGGTATAGAAGACGTCCGCGACATATTTTTACCGATCCTCCCGACGATATCACGTCAGTGAACGATCAGTACCAGCCTGTCCCTCGAAATAGAGCGTGCTCACGCCCACGCCCGCATAACCACAGATCGCGCCGCCGCGGTCTGGGGGTTAATTTCGCTCCCGTACACCCGATTAGGCCTCCCACGGCAGCGGCTCAAGCCTAGGTTCAATCCCTCGGTAGGGAGCCCTTGTGTGCATTGCTTACGCGATACGGTGACACACCCATACATCACTGCCACAACACTACACGATCACCTCCACACACGTGCACGCCTACACGCTACACATCTTGGTGGAAGGGTTATTTTTGTTAAATTTTTTTCCCTTATCGAACTGAAAAACTCTCAATTTTTCCGACAAAAATACATGGCGAACCCCTCCATGTATTTGAGGCGGATATGCTTGGTACACATATACGTTTCAACAACTCAAACATATATGAATAGTTACCTAGGTTTGCTAAGATAGGTCGCGATTTCGCATGCAACGGGCAACAGCCAAGCCGAGGTGTGCCATGCACCCTTGAGCTGGTTGCCAATATAAAATCGGCTGAGTGCCTTAAGCGCTCGCCTTAGTAATCCGGTGAAGCTGTAAAGACCTTGCTAAGTCAATAGCGTAGTCAGTTCGAGAAAAAAAAAATCATTCTGAATCACATAGACAAATAAAAGCAATACGTTGTTTTGTTTACATAACAAATGTATTAGGTATTTTGCGGAAACATTTGAATAAACTACGTATAAACACGCTACAACAAACGTCTCACGAGACCGTCTGCTCTTTACCAGCCAAGCTCATTAGTTCTATACTTTAACGGGAAAATGGATGTTAAAATTGTACTACAAAACATTCCATTCACATTTGTGTTTTTTATTTATTCTAACGTAAAAATAATTATAATTATCGAAGCAATTAAATTGAAAATGACTATAAATTGAATTTATAATTAAATCTGTATTATGAATACAATTTAAAATACATTAATAAATTACTTAATTAATAGATATTTCAGAGTAGTCACAATGGTACATAATGAGACGAGAACTATGAATTAAATCTCAGCACAAATATCGATCTTCGTATGATTTACAAGAAATTTGATTTTATGTATCTCTGAAGTCATTATGCCTCAGTGATAACATCTTCGGCCACTGCGTCGATCGATATTGGTTCAAATTTTAAAAAATGTGAATAAATTTTATATTTTAGTGTTATTGTTTTTTTTATGCCAAAAGGCTGCAAACGGGCAGACGGCCCACCTGATGGTAAATAGCTCTTTGATAGTTATCGTCGCCTATGGACAAATGCAACGCCAAGGGCATCGCTGTTGTCTTGCCGACTTGAGGAAAAATCGGGCTGGGTAACCCATTTAACATCAAACAAATTCAACAATTAGTTCGTTTTATACTATAACTGTGATTAAAGGAAATTAAAAACCTGTCGCCATACATATATTGGTGTAATCCACCAGCTGTAAATAAGTATATTATATTCATATGTTTCGTCTATTTGCAAAAGCGGGACATTTTTAATTTCTCTGGGGAGAATTGGACAGATATGTTTAAAGCGGGATTGTCTCGCCCAAAATGAAACGTATGGTTACGTTGTGCGTATACCACCACTGTATGGACGTTCCGTGCATGAACAATTATTCACAGTGATCTATAGCGTATGTATATAACATCTGTATCAGAACTATGCATCCTTTAACGTGTTTACCACCGTACATGTTAAACTTGATCTTTAGGCCACATGTACCATGGTACCATCAGTGGTGGTAGGATGTAACCTAATATTATACTATAATACGTTATGTAGTCTGTGTTTTTTTTAACTTTATTTTTGGCAAACAATCTTTCAGATTATTATTGCCATTGTCACGTAGTCAATAATTATTATAAGCGTCATGCGATCACTTCAATATTAAGCGTCGTGTGAAACAATATTCTAACAAGATGGTGGATCCCTTGTTAGAACCTTCCAGTGACTTCTTGTGGCATCTCAGAATTTCATGCTCCGTGGTATTATTTTCCATTCACTTCACTTATGCACAATAAACTAACTGTATTACATAAAACACCGCCAAATTTACAAAATATAGAGTCAAATAACACAAGATTATGAATAAAATATAAAATAAATACATGACAGAATAAAATCCCGTGTCTGTGTTGTGTATAATACGTTATGTGAGACACGTCAGGCCAATAGCGTAGTAGTAGTCCGGTGAAGCTATTAAGACTTTGCTAAGTCAATAGCGTAGTCAGTTCGAAAAAAAAAGTAGAAAAAACCAATAGCGTAGTTCTAAAAAAAGCATTGTGATACATGTACTTTTTGTTAAAATATCGAATGACCTGATGAAGGAAACGACAAATAAAAGTTGCATGGCTAGAAAGTGTTAAGAATCGTAGTGTGTTGTTGGGCAGAATATTTTAAACCTGAGCGGTAGTTTTATAGATTTGCATGTTTTAATAAATAAAAAAGCAAAGAGCCTCTTGAGTTTTAAGCACCATAGATAAAAACGAGGGGTTGAAATTTCCGGATTACTATAAAATTGATTTATTAAAGTCCGATAACGTTTAAAGGAACGAGAGTAGATTAAGCCCTGCTAGTTTTAGAACTTGTTTGTTTGTTTACGATACTCCGATCGGTAATATTTCAATGTGAATTGACGTGGCGTAACGATATGTTATCTCCATCTACGGTTTTTTCACGTTGTTTGTAAATAATTCTAGAAATTACCAATAATTCTTTAGTGTTATAGAGTATTACATATTTTTTATACTTCGTTACAGTATTGTATTCACAGTAATTAGTTTATCTTTTATCAATTATAATTTAGAAGTCACAGTAGGTAATCGATTTTCGACGATCTTAGAAATTTATAAAAATATAAAGAGACCTCCTTTTTAAGCTACGCTTTGGGTGATTTTTTTAAACATGATCAACTAAAATATTTTCTGTAGAGGCTCGGAATAAAACTTTTTGGACCACCCTGTTTTTTTACGCTTATATCGGTAACCCTACTATTTTATCGGATAACTGTTAAACATTGTGTTGACTGAATGTATTATTAGAAACTTAATTGCAAACATCGATATCCAATTTTTAAAAGACGCAAACATGTATCATACAAATATGAAATTTTCATCATATCTGTTAAACTAACAAACATAAATAGGTTTATCTCTGGAAATAATAATATGAATAGTTATTTATGGAGGCCGATAATCAACCGTCCACGTCTTACATGACGCCATTTTTGTTTGACAGTTGACAGTTATGTGTGTTGTGGACACCTGACGTTAACTCCCAAGAACTTTACTAATGGTCCCCTATTCTTTGTACGAGTATATTCGTTTACCATCTGGATGATAAGAAAATGATAATGACACAATTCGAATGTGTATAAAAATAGCATCTAGGATCGACGGAATACTTATTTATTTACTAGCTGACCCGGCCACGGTTTTTATGGCTCAGTTATTACTTGTTCAATAATAATTATAAACAATAAAAGATGGCGCTGTTTGTAAGATATTTATAACAGTCGGTCCTACAGTTTACTATCAATAAAGTAATTTAAAGCGCCATCTGTTCGAAACTGATGAAATAACAATAATCAACATTGACGATCATTTAGTTTGTAATTAAAAATCTTGAGGCCATTAATCGAAATATAGATAAACCTTTCTCTCAAGGTGGATTAAATTATACATAAATGCCAACTTTCATGAAGATCGGTTGAGTAGTTTCGGAGTTCATCATGAACAAACAACATGACACTGGATTTTTATATATTTAGATTAAAAAAAAAAAACATTGTAAAAAATAGTAATAATACAAAAACAACTTTAAAGCTGATTTATGCTAGCAATTTATATATGAACGCATTTTCGAATAATAATTGTATGATTTTGTTTATATAAAGATAATTTCATCTTTTGCAATTGCATTAACTATTAAGTTTATACCAAAACCCGCCAAAAACTCCAAAGAACATGTCAAACCTACTTTTGACGTAAGTATGTACACTTGGCTGTTTGTATAAATTTCAAAAGCTTGGAAGTTCGTAGGAGAAGTTCGGATTCGTAATAAAATATATTCGTAAAGATTAATTATATTTCATGCAATAAGTAGGTATATACAGGTTATTGAACTGTTTTATAGAACTGACTCTGCAACTAAGTAAAAGTCACTTGAAAAAACAGTAACAAAGAAATAAAGCATTTAATAACGCAAACTTTAATATCGTATAAAGATAGTTTTATGAAAGGTCGAATCTTTTCTTTGTCATAAAACCTTATACCTCACTTCTTTTATGTCTCCAAGACATTCTTAAGTCGTGTATTCTACGCCTACATACGTGTAGTCACAACGTACCGCCGCACCATCTAGAGATAAATATATCCGTATATTATCAATGGTAGTGATGTCTAGATATAACCCCTTTCTGTATATCGGCTAATAATAATTGTGTCTACAAGATCTTCTAATGAAAATATCTATACAGATAAATAGAACTGAAGCGTCTATATGTTTTAAAATAACAGTTTTTCTATAATTACATTTTTTTTATCGAACTGACTACGCTATTGACCTAGTAAGGTTTTAACAGCTTCACCGGACTACCGGATAAATGGATATGAAAGATTTTTTCTTATTATTCTGGCTAACCTGCGCGGCGGTTAAATTAATTTTGACGGAAGTTTTATTGACAGAAAGCTGATATTGTAAGAGGTAACCTAGGCTTTTACTTAAGAAAAATAGGGTTCCGTATAAATATAATATAACACTTTATAAAGATACATACTTAGACGAAGTTTTTTTTTTAACTTTATTTTTGGCAATCAATCATTCCGATTATTACTGCCATTGTCACGTAGTCAATAATATCACAAACTTCGTGTGATCATTCCAATATTAAGCATCGTGTGAAACCATATTCTAACAAGATGGTGGATCCCTTGCTAGAACCTTCCTGGGAGTTTTTGTGGCACCTCAGAATTTCATGCTCCGTGGTATTATTTTCCATTCACTTCACTTACGCACAATAAACTAACTATATTACGTAAAACACCACCAAATTTACAAAATATAGAGTCAAATAACACAAGATTATGAATAAAATATAAAATCCACTACATGACAGACCAAGATCCCGCCAAAAAAACTCTAGACGAAGTTGTGGGCGTCTACTATGCAATAAAAAAACCAGGGGGCCTAACCAAGTTGCTTATCAACAATCGCTAACGCAAATAGAAAACGGAAAAATCACATGATCTAGCGTTCAAATATGTCATCTCCATACATTTTTCCGTTTTCTATTTGCGTTAGCGATTGTCGATAAGCAATTGATTAGGCCCCCAGATCGGGTTTCTTTCCATTCTTCTCGATGACTGGATTGTTTTCTGATACGATGGTAGCCTTCTCAATGCTTAATCTTAAATAAAGTAGTATTGATTACTATTTTATATATCACAAAAGACGATGTTTCTTTGTCTGTCTGACCAGTACTTATAGATCAACAATATGCATGATTTTTTTTATAATAGATGTTTTTTTTTCATTTTAAGTATTTTTTCTATTACATTAGATAATATACCTATAGAAAAAAAATTAGATTAAATGCAAATGAAATCGACACGATATGACTTCGCGCACATTTCATCGATATAAGTTATTTAAACTATTAAATATTCTATTATAAGCTTCTTTGGTGTACAAAGAAGTTAGAACGTATTACATACTTGCTTTAAAAAGGTTTCGTACTAAATACACCGCGCTCGCACGAGGCAAGTTCGCGTTATTCTTTTTTCGCAAGTCTAACCTAACCTAACCAAAGCGAGACAAACAAGCAAGATGGCGAACATTCAGCGAACGCGGTGCATTTTAAATATAACCTTCTTAAAACAAGTATTCAATACGTATTTAACTTTTTGTAATAACACCGCTTGGGTTTTAGCATTTGATCAGCTGAACTACTCAACGGATTCTCATCTATAGATAAATGAGGAGGATTTATGAGTAAAGTTTAGGTATATAATTCTTTAAAGTTTTCTATTACAACGGCTACCGGTCCCGCTAGATTAGTCTAAAATAAACAAAGTAGATTTAAAAACGATCTTAGAGAACATGTCACCAATAGGTATGAAGTTCACGTAGGTGAAGTCATGGACATAATTATTAATCTATATAAACAACATTGTAACTAATTACAATAACGAGTCATATATCATAATAGTAATTATAGGTGATTACAGAACAAATACTTGGTATAAATATAGTATGGATTCAAATGTGTATAGAAATAATGCATTGTCCTGAAATCTATATACGAGGCAGAGGTAAAACAAATATTATGTACCTCTTTTTTTATATCATAGGAGCCAAACGAACAGGTGAGTCCCCTTTTTTTAATAACGTGGGGAAATCCCTAACAGATACGCTACCCTCCCGGGGGAGAGGGTAGGTTATGTCCGATTCGTACGGACTAAAACCCCACGGTGTACCGTCCGCCGCATGGTAGGGGCAGCCAGGGTTCGAGCATGCTCACTGACCTGATAAACTGCCCCTGCAACAGGTGAGTCCCCTGATGTTAAGCGATCACCACCGACCATAGACAATTGCAACATCAGTAGAAACGCAAGTGCGTAGCCAACCTGGAGGGAGGGAAGGAAAGGAAGAGGAGGGAAGAAGGTGAAGAGAGGTGGGCTTCCGGCGCTCTCACTGACCGAACGAAACGCAACAATGCAAGCACTGTTACTTCACGTAGGTGTTTCTGTGAGAGGGTAGTACTACCCCGAACGAGTCGACCCATTCATGTTGAAGCCAGTAATAGCTTCAGCGTGGCTCTACCACCTATACAAACTCTCCTCTCTTCTT
Organism: Antheraea mylitta; assembly: GCA_014332785.1. Lineage (NCBI taxonomy): Eukaryota > Metazoa > Arthropoda > Insecta > Lepidoptera > Saturniidae > Antheraea > Antheraea mylitta. The sequence continues at coordinate 4,770,625 of JACEII010000015.1, forward strand.
CTTCTGTTTTTCAACCGATTTGTTTTCGTTTCATTGTTCACAACATGAAGAATTAAAAAAAAACTCGAGGTAATCATATGGACTGTCGACAAAAGTGAAAACTTATAACAATATTATAACTTACTTTTTGAACTTTGAAATCAATATTGTAAATTGAAATTATTAACATTACTTAGATCGTGACATCTATTGGCTTTCCAAGAAATAATTACATACATTTTAGTCATTTTATTAATGAATCATATATAAATGATAGACTGCACAAGCTCAAATATAATATCAATATTACATATACACAGGCCGCTATACTACGCGTCACAAATCTGATGCAAGCGCATTACGTCACGAGCATGTTGAGCTCATCGGTGACGCGTAACCGTAAGTTTTTCCCCTACCAAAATTCGCTCACCGCAATTAAAAATGTTTTAACTTGAAACGTAGAAATAATTGCCTTCTATTTTTCTGTGTCATCGCTGAATTAAAACCTTTATTTAACCCTCATCTCCTATATCTCTATCCCTCAAACTAGTAATATATCGTAGTTGGTTTTAATGAAATCCCGTATCAGTCATCAGATCTTTTACACAATCTCTTCATATTTTTATTATTTATTTATTTAGAGTATATTGTTCAAATTATAGGGAATATTACAAGTTGGAACCTCTGTAATTTTGGGCACCATATAATTTATACGGCAGATACTAAGGTAGTGAAGCCTCTGTACTTCACTCTCCTTATGTCTACAATCTACAAGTATTCTTTGACAAGAAAGTTTAGTTAATAATACTGAAACTATTTAAAAAAAAGTCGAACCAGTCATGAGGACTACCGACAGAAGTGAAAACTCAAAACAAATGAATAACTGTATACTTTTTAAATTTTTCGTTCAATTAGGCTGATTTTTTTTTATATATCAAAGGAGGCAAACGAACAGGTTCGTTACCTGATGTTAAGTGGTCACTACCGTCCATAGACAACACCAGCAATACAGTAGCAATAGCAACACTAGGGCATTTGGAAGTGTGTTGCCAGCCTGTTGGGAGTAGAGAGGAGGGGTGGAAATAGGTGGGCCTTTGGCGCTCTCACTGACCGAACGAAACGCAACAATGCAAGCAATGTTACTTCACGTGTGTGTTTTTGTGGGTCCGATGGTACTACCGGGGGCGAGCCGACCCATTCATGGTGAAACCATAATAGCTTCAGCGTGGCTCTACCACCTCCCCAAAAACTATTATTCATTAAATAAAAAAGAATTATTCAAGTTTCATCATTTATAAATTGAAATTATTAATATTGATCTGGTTTTCACATCCATTTGCACTCAGAGTAATATAAGTTTTTATATATATTTTTATACAATTTGTTGATCAATAAAAGATATAGTACATGAGTGACCGAGCCTAGCTCGGTTCTTTAAAAATCATTTTTAAATTAAAATAAACTGTTATGTTTGCTTCACAAAATTATAATTTTTTACAATAAATATATATATATATATATACACTCGGATTCGAACTAGGATTACATGGATTTTCAAAGCAACTAATATCCATCTGAGCTATTTTTGTTTTGACAGCGGTAGAGAAATTAACCTTCATATTCTAACTATATTTTTTCATTGCCTGAAATCTCAGTTAAAAAAGTTTTCTATGAATAAAATTTAGCTAGATCGATTTATCGTCCCCGAAACTACTTATATACTAAATTTTACGAAATAAATGACGCCGTTTCCGAGATCCTGAATATATACAAATATAAAAATATACAAGAATTACTCGTTTAAAGGAATAGATTCAATATTACATGTATACATGTATTAATATGTTCATATGATTTTGTTGGTCACTGTTTACATAGGGTTCCACGCGGACGGAGTCGCGGGCACAGCTAGGTACTAATAAATTTATTAACAACATATAACGCTGATAATAACTAAACTTTATTTTAAAACAATCGAATAGAATTCTGTAATTGTAATCAATTGATTAAATGTCCTCGACTGTGTGTTGATATTAAAACTGACAGTGTCAAATGATCGTCTCAGGGACAATTACGTTCCACACGAGTGTTTTTATACTCTGATGTCGAATAACATAGTTTTATCTAGCCTACATGAATGTTATCGCGGAGCAATGCGATAATAAAACACGCCGCTTTGAAAGCTTTACATGTAGCTTATGATATGCATAGATAGATTCGTAGATACCTACTCAGCTGTTTACCAAAACATTTTGTTAACTACTGTTTTCTTTTTCACCCGACTACGTCGAAACTAAAAGGATGTGTTATGATTTTAGCAGTTTATGTATGATTGCATTTGCGTATATCCCTGCGTAGCGCCGAAACTATTTATGTGATTTTGATGAGAAAGATGTCACACTATTGCAGGGTTAGCAATGACCTGAGGCCACCGTAAAAACGGCCTGCGGGCAATAGACTCGGGCACGTCCGTCCTGACAAGTATTCTGCACAGGCCCGTGTGATTGAGGCGCATTGTGCCGATGCACCTTGCACAATCGTCAGGGAGGGCAACTCTCGCCCTCTACCATTTTGACCCCCCGACCACGAAGAGGCCCCTGATGAGGGGCTGTCACCTGCCGGGGAGTAGACGCATTGCCAGTGGCAGTTTCTACTCTCCGGTCTATAGGTGAGCGAAAGCACCATAGGCTTTTAGTCCGTGCAAGTCGGACTTACCCCACCCTCAGCTGCCCGGTTAGATTTCGCCATGTAAAAAAAAGGTGTCTCTCTATTCGTTATTACGTCTATTGTATTTGAATCGATAGTAATATTATAAAGCTGGAGGTTTTGTTTATTTGTTTGTTTGGTTGAACACGCTAATCCCAGGAACTGCGGATCCGATTTGAAAAATTCTTTCAGTGTTAGTTAGATAGCTCATTTATCGAGGGAGGTTATAGGCTATACATCATTACGCTAAGGCCAAGAGGAGCGGAGCATCAATGAAGAATATTTCAAGATTGTTTTTTCCTTTTGAAAGTTTTCGTTGCGTGTTGGCGTTAACTCAAAGTAACTATACTATGCGGACGAAGTCACGAGTAGAAGCTAGTTGAATTATAAAGTTATTAATGTGGAAGGCACAGTGGATTTAAATAGAACTAAATAAATAAGAATATCTAGTATATCAAATGATTTGTTTTACTCAATAATATAATGATATCAAAAAGCATCTACGTTGTTTTTTGCCTTTTAGTTGCTTTTTCCGTAGTTGGGTGACAGTTTTTTTTTACTTTTTGTTATATACATATAAATGTGTTGAATCACTTAATTCATTTATATTTATTTATTCGAATTTAATTAATAAATGTAGAAATTAATCGTAAAGAGACTTGAGAAGGAATTATATGGCTAAAGATGCAACGTACAGTACGTAACAGTAAGTACGCAGAGTTTATAAAAAAAATACAATTTCGATACGTCATCCCTCGAATGAAAACATAGCGCGGTAACGAGGGTCTAATTACAACCCGTCGAGTCGCTCACACATTCCCAGAAGGAACAGCTGGATGTTAACACAATCAATCGTTGTTAACTGACGAAACTTACTTGATATATATATAAAAACAACTGACAAGCTATGATGCCTTAGTTGATAAAGTGTTCGGATACCGCGTCGATGGATATGTTCGAATTAAGATCGGAGCTTCGGTGAAGGAGAGTATCGTGATGGAACCATAACATCGTGGTAGGGATTTTTCAAGTCCTGGTTAGCTACCACCCTTGAGTTGGAATTCTGTCATCAAGACTTGTTGGTGAGTTTCGGCAGTTGTACTTAAGAGTCAGCCCCTCGATGTATAGCGTGTTTTTTTTTTTATTGAAGCACGACAAAGTGGCTGCACTATGTCTGATGGTAAGCATAGTACAATCCAAATACAGTGGCGACCACCGAGAGACAGATTATCCATCGTCAGTCGCCGCTGTCATGCCGGCCATAATGACGAAAGTCACTGGATATGTACAGGCTGATCCCGAAACGCGACGCGCAATACTGAGTCACTATGACAGGCTTTTTCGCCATGTACATGGTGGTTGCGACCCAGTCGGGCTGTAAAACCCTACCACCCCGCTATCGCCATTGCCTCGTTCGTTGATCAGCAGGGTGCACCACGTGCAGGTGAGGTTGGCTTGGGTGTCTCAAGTCTTAAGATGTTACTCGACACCCCTTACACCCCAAATCTTCCAATTTTTTTTCCAATCTTAGATCACATCATCACTTAACATGGGATAGGAGTGTGGTACAAACGCTAAATCCTATAAAGTATGTAAGAATTTACTCTATTATAAGTTTACCGTAGGTGGTAGGACGCTGAAGCTATTACTGGCTTCACCATGAATGAGTCGGCTCGTCCGGATACCACACCGTACCACAGTACCACACGTTCCACGGAAAACCGACGCGAAGTAACAGTGCTTGCATTGTTGCGTTTCGTTCGGTCAGTGAGAGCGCCGGAGGTCCATCTCTCCTCACCTTCCCTCACCCACAACACAGGCTGGCGACGCATCTGCGACTCACTTGGTGTTGCAAGTGTCTATGGACGGTGATGATCACTTAACATCAGGTGACCCACCTGTTCGTTTGCCTCCTGTGATTTAAAAAAAACTTTCAGTACAAAAATGAAATTTCTATAACAACAGTGTATGGGATCCACAGTTTTTTTCTTCTGTTCTGCAGACTCTTGGTCGGCACCTTTTTTGCTTTCGTGTTTTTTTAATTGTGTACGTCAAAAATCGTATTTGTTAGTAACTATTGGGTGTTTTTTATTTCTTTATTATTATTTTATATATTATTTGTTTATTTTTGTGATTTTGTGGCTTGTGATTATGGTCCTTTATGGGCTCTACAGTTTAGGTCACAATATATAGGCGGGGAAGTGAACGAAAAGGATGTAGTCATTTTCAAAAGGCACAATTTCTTACAGCACGGTAGGGAAAAAATATAGGTATTAATTAGGTATGTATGTATTTGTGTATATGTGTATAAGTATCTGTCTGGGTCTAGTTGTAGACAAAAATGAATCAATGTATAGTCAAGTATTTATACTAAGGGATTTCGTATAGTGTATAGTTTATAAGCATTCTCATAGACATAATTTAATATATAGAAGTCAAAGTAGGTTCACTTCCTTCGCGTGTACACACTGATACACGCAATGTTGTTCATTATATTACAACTCATTCATGATGTAGAGAAATAACCAGCCGTCAGTCTGTCAATTTCGTTGGAGTTGGAGTGCGGAACGCCTGGCAGATGTGAAACATCGAAATTGTTCGAATCGAACGAAACTCAAATTCTCAAATTACACTATAGGTATGCAAGCTCAGTGCGGCAAGAGATTTTACGTACAGTCGGTTACGCATGACATCGCGTCACCACGTCTTACACACTCGCCACGCCAACAAGCGCTTATAGGTGCTTCACATCAAAAAAATATATGTATGTCACATTAGGAAATTAAATTGCAATTAGTATACTAATGAAACAATTATTCTAACATGACCAGTGTTCAAAATATTGTAAACGCACTAATCAGTAAGGCATTTAGCAACACACCTCACCGATAATATACACACAAATATTCAGACATGCACCTTTACACAAACTGGTGGAAGGGTTTACTATTTTCCCTTATTCGAATCGAGTAGTTTAGTTCGTTTCATTCCGATTTACATGTTGTGTTTTTCAATCATGCAATTTTTATTGCAAAATTAAAAAATGAATACATGTACTTAGCTTAGAATAGTTTAGCTAGGTCAGATCGGGTTTTTCTTCGGTAACAGCCCAAGCCGAGGTGTGACGTGCACCCTTGAGCATGTTACCTGAATAAAATCGGCTGAGTGCCTTAAGCGCTCGCCTTAGTAGTCCGGTGAAGCTGAAAAGGCCTAGCCAATGTAGTAATGTAATCTAGGCTTGTAGGACAATAGCGTAGTCAGTTAAAAAAATGCGTTTAGCAAACGAAGTACACGGTAAACTAATATTTAGCTCTTAGAAAATCGTGAAAGCTTCATACATAGGTTTTTTTTTAATTTCATTTGTTTTCTCATTCTCTTTTTATATTTGTGAGAACACCATATCTTTTATTTTTAATAACAACACTACAAGTTAGCAGAAACAAAATGTTTTGTAGTATTAAGGTCACCAGTGTACTAACTATAAAGTACAATAAAGTATTCATTCATTTATAAATTCAAAGTGCTTTTTATAATATGAAACGCGGTTTACATGTGGGGAATATATTTATTTCCATTTCATCTTAAATTCTGTCAGAAACGAATGTAAGAGCGCTTTATAGTAAGCATAAAATTATAATATACATTGTTCTTAACATATTTATTTTAAAATGGTTCTGAGACATTATCTAGCGCACACACACCGGTCACACGTAAGTCAAAAGTCCATCACCGATTACTTATCGACTAAAGACTAGTGTCAAAGTTTGATATAATAAATAAAAATGGTAATCACTGAGAATCTTTTGTTATTTTCCAAAAATCTTAATAATGTCGATGAAAATCATTATCAGTTTTTTTTTTAATGTTTATTTAAAATATAAGTTTTGAAAAGAATTTCCCAATAATTTAAATTCAGAAAATGTTGTAGCTATTAGAAACAACAAAAAGCCGTTTTCTTTTTAAAAATTTTTAATTTTTTTTAAGGGTACAAATATTTGAAAAAAATCGATGATTAGTTACATTTATAGAAAAGGAACGAATGAAGAACTTTCGATTAAATCGGAGGGGTTCGGGCTCAAAAGTGGTCGATTTGGCGTGGAATGCCCCATAATGAAAATACAGTTCTTTTGACGCTCAGGCTGGTGAAGCTGTGAATAGGACTATCCTTCCATTGGTCATTTTTATTAAATGATTCTAAATGTTATCTTTACGATTCTTGTGACTCTTCGCCATTTTCTAGTGCTCAACAAGGCGGGTAAGATTCACCTATATAGTATATATTTATTAACAAGTGGAACTTTAAAATGTAGTGCTTGGCGAGTGTTTGACCGGTGTAATATATTAATTTAATATCCGTACACAGAAAAAAAAGAGTTTCGTGATTTAATTCAACCAAAGCTATTTCTATTCATCCAAGCAATTTTATTATTTTGAATTTATTCTTTACAAAGAAAGCAATGCAAGTTTAAAACAATATCTAAGTTTTTGAAACTAAATAATCATCTTCTTCACTAAATACTTTTAACTTTTCTCCTGTCGAACAAATTTTATTCATTTTGATATAATGCACGTTTTCGGTCAAAGAAACTTTAATAAATTGCGTCAATACACTGAATTTAATCGCCATAAAAAAATATTTCATCGACTCAATACATCAAAATTCTCAGATTGAAGATTTTTTAAAAACTTGCTACAAAAATCAGTAACTTCTACTTAAGATTTTATTTTCTTGGTTCTATTTTGTGGTTATTTTAATTATAGTTCAAAATAATATTATTTTGAGCTTAAATTCATTATTTACCGCCGAAATTTTGGAATTCTGGATCAAGCAATTTTGAATTTTTGACTGAAAATAATCATGCAGTCGACTTGAATGAATTAATTTCTCGAAGAAAGCGTAATCTAGTGTTGTACATCGTAATACGTCGATATCGATTGTCGTTAGACGAATCTGGGCTACGTAAAAAATAACAAATAAAAAAAATGAGCTCAGGATGGCTTCGGGCAATAACCTCTCACTACACAATTTTACCTTATGATTTAATTATTCCATATTAAACTATTAATTGTTCACTACGCAATGGATATTGTTGTGTTAACTTCTAGAAGAATTTTTACACTAACGAGACCACCTCGATCAGAATACACCAATAAACCGACAACTAATTTATTGTAGATGTATGTGAGATAGTGAGACATTACATCTCAAAAATTTTATCTGTCTGCGAATGTTTCTATTCCTTCTAATATGACGAATGCTAGAATATAATAAGAGAAACAATAAGAACTTGGACCGTATATAGACCGTGTATTGCTGTTCGTCTTCTCTGATGATGATAAATGATGGTGGAATTGAATTTTGTACTAATTGTACAAATGACACGTTTTCAGTTTATTTCGAGTTTATTTAGTAACATTTCGATATTATACTAAAGTTCTATTCCTAATTGCACTTCGAAAGAAAAAAAAAAACGAATTTTATATTGCTTGAATATATTATACGACCTTAAATTTTGCGGAGTTATCGACATTCACACACACGTCAATATCATATTGAGCATCACTGATTTTGAATTGCAGTATGTTATATTTTGTTTGTGTTTGGAAGTGTAACACTGTGTTGTGAAAGATGTTTTTGAAGAAAATTATTAAATATTGCATATGGACTCATTATATATGCCAGAAGATGGAATTACTTCCTTTCGCAGTAAGTAGTATTTCTTATAATACACAATTTAATCTACGTAAGATGCCATTGTGTTTCTAATATTGCATACAGACGTGCGCGAACATGTTTGTTAACCTTCGCTACAAACAACTTTAGATTGCTTTCAATATTTAAAAAAAAAAGTCAAATCAAATTCAGCGCAAACGCTGGTTCGTAATAAATAAAATTGATATTTGGTAAGCCGACTGATAAAACTTGTATAAGATTATATAAAAGTAGGCCTTTAGCATCATTCGCCTATTTTTGTTTGTTTGTTAAACTTACTTGGAAGCGATGGTATGGCAATTACGTAAAAATACTATGTATCTAAGCAAATATGTATACATTGTTATAATTATATGAGTATTGGTCTAATCATTGTACTCGATGTGTTAATTCAGGTACTAACAGAAAATATAACAACAGCAACTAGTTAATATCATTTGCTAAAGGTCAAGAGCTTGATGTAGAAGATGAAGCTGTGGGATATCTACCTCTTTTACTGATTTATTTCCTGGAGACAGAAAATATTTCCAGATTTTGATTCAAAAACATGGGAGAGACCTCACCTGAAGAAAAGATATATAAGTTTAATCTCATACCACTATCAAAACAATCGCTTTAGCTTCAAAAGAAAAAAAACTTTATTATTACTATTTAACAATTATTCACATACATTTTCAACAAGTAAGTAATAATCTTTATATAAGTATGTACAAAATATTCTCTGTATTTGTCTTAGAGTTATGTTAAATGTACCCCATACTAGTCATCACAGATTATATTATTTAAAATTAATCCGCATGATTAATATTATGGGATGTATTAAAAATAACTATACATTTTTTTTCTTTCTAGGTGGCTTACTTATGATTATTACAAAATTATAGCAAGGAGAATCTTATAGCATACAAATCTGTGAATAAAATGAGTTTGGTCAAGAAAAAATAATTGCAATTCTGTGAAAGCTCACAATTTGTCATAAATGATAAGATCAGATATTATTTTTCAGGTCCTTGAGCACAAAAGAAGACCATATACAAATGACCAGTCAAATAGTAAAAAAAATAAGACATATCTTATTGGGTTGGAAAATTCAGAATATTAATGTTTCATATGTAATCTTATAATTTTCAAGAATACAAAAAACAACATAGAAATTATATTAGTAATACAATTAATCTAGTATATATAGGAATATACATAGCCAGGTAATGACTTTTCACTGCCTTTAAATACATGATGCTTAATAAATTTCATAGCTTTGCTTTAAAATATTCTGATAACTACAGAATATTTTAAAGCAATGCATGGTTTGTTTGTTTGTCTATCCCAATGTTGCTCCAGAACAAATAAGCAAATTTTAAATAACTGTCTACAATAATATGTATTATATTAAGCTTGTTGTGATTACTTGATTGTTGTAGGTACAAGAATGTTTCATTTCAGATTTAAACAAAACTAACATAAATTGGCTGTAAGTGAAACTGCACTGTATTTAGGTGTGACAGCATAATGGAAAAATCAGGAGAAATATCACACACCAAAAAGTATAAAAATGTTGAAGATTTCTTCTCCTTGGAAAATATGAAATACTCCACAGGTAACACAATTGATAAATGAGTTTATTAAAATGTGCTCTGTACTCAAATTTAGTATTTTATTATGTGTAAATCACTAATCACAACTGTATTAATTAGGATATATATCCACTCAATTTACTCGTTTAATTTAATCAAAAAAGGTAAATAATTTCAATTAATTTAACAAAATAACGAAGTTTATCCAGAGAAATGGAAGCCACTTATTCCATTTAGAATATATATAGATCTCATAAAGTAGTTCCTCTGTGCAAATTATAATATCACTTGTTTTAACGTATATAATATCTACAGTTATAATATTAAAAACATTAAGTCACTATTTTTAAAACTTCATTTTTTATATGCATTAGTGTAATTTGTTATAGTTCTAACACAACTAGTGCACACATACATCGATTTATAGAATTATTTTGTTTCAAAATTGCAATACGGACTAAATTTAACAATATTATTTTAAAATATAAGTGATAATTACTGTAAAATCTTTAAGTTTTGTAAAAAAGCAGCTATGTATAAAATTCTCTATATACTTTGTTCAAATAAATATAATTAATTGTAAATGTACAGCATATAGAAGAAAAAATGATTAAATATTTTGTCTAGGACTTTCATGTATGTGAGTTCTTGTATAAAATTGATCAAGTTCTGTTACCAAAGGATACCAAGTCAAATTTCTATTTCTATATGTAAAACAGAGTAACAATCTTATAATGATCATTATCATTGTTTCAGATTAAATGTTTAAATGATTGTTTTAGTTACTATACTATACCTAAAATGTAATGTAATGTTTTAGTTAACACAAAGAAATATTAATTATATTTTAGGGAGTGAATTACATTTGACTGATTAATCAATACCTATGGAATATAAACTTGTAAAACATACTTTATAGGTTAATAAAGCAAATGTACCTAATAGCTTGTAATTCAATTTTTGATCTGTAAAAGGTAAACAAGAAAAGTGTAATATTTATTGATTTAATTTTTGTTATCAGATGTTTGTTGCTATAGGAAGATCATTGTACTGACTATAGAGACTTATGTTAAAAAAAAGTTAATCACTGTATTATCATACTTCTGACGAAGAGTACCGATGTGTGTGAATTTTTAATTTGGTGTTTGTCTTTAAGAAAAAATAAATGGAATATTAAAAATATATAGTTTATTTCACTGTATTGGTTTAATTCATTGTGATTAAGAAGCGTCACTTCTGATTATATTTATCTTGGACATAGTCCGCCCTGAAGCGCTGTGAAAAGCAGTTTACATAATACCTACTTCTGCAGCTGACAGTTAACTAAAAGGTGCAATGTATGTATAAGCAAACTGATAATATGTGTAATGTCAACTAACTTTATTTTTGTATGTAAATTATCTTGTATAGCTTAGTTTGTGATGTGTAATTTAAATTTATTTTTCTTGTATATAAACTTTGATTCAAATTGGCACATTCAGATATATCTTGGAATATCTTATCAGTGTATTTAAAATCTTTGCTACAATGATTGAAATATAGAACCTACTAAGGTTGTTTGCATTAACTAATACAAACTTCCAAGTAGGTTTTATTTTTCAGTTATTATAGCAAAGCTTAAATACCCTGGTAATATTTTCCAGGGTATATACCTGAATGTGCCACCGGTGAATGTATTTGAGTCAATTTATTATCAGCTTGCTTCAATACATTTGTATTATTTGGATTGATAATATGTTTTCTTAATTTAAAATAATATTCTTTCCTCAAAAGATAATATTAGATTATAACAAGAAAAAATACCTATTGCGTAGATTATACAGTCTCAAATCAATATCATCGATGTCTCTGTACAAATTAAATATAGTTTGCATCAATGCATTATACTATTCAATGCAAGTAAGCGATGACATCAACACAAACTAATACTTACTCATACGTAAAAAGAAACTCTTGATTTTAAAAACAAAAATCTTACATGAAATTTCTACCATGTCGCCTAAAAAGGTGTTTGTCTTCCTCTAAAGTTACTTTCTCTTAAACCAATAGTACTACATTTTCGATTAATGAAATTAACCTTGGTCGTACACCAGCGATCCTTGATCGAATACCGTTTTGTATCAGTTGAAGCACTCTGTCTTTAAACCGAAAGTAGAAATAATCGGACTAAGAATTACATTTTCTTGAGTTAAAACACAGAATTTCTTCGCGCTAGTATAAGACAAAAGCCAAAGTCCAAGAATACGAAATGTTTTAATTTAAGAAAAAAATAATTCTTGGTTCTATTAGATAATATCTTAAAACGATACAGTATATGCTTTTTGGAATAGAGGGTATTTGCTTACTTCAAGTTAATATTATTTTAAATTCGTAAGATATTTTTTATCTTACAATGAGAAAATATTTCATGGTGCATATATGAAATTATATTATCTTGGGTGAACGAATCCTTTTTCCCCGTGTAGGTTCAAACCTCGCTATGTACCAACGAATGTTTCGGAATTCGCGTACATTTACGACTTTAAAGTAGTAACACTATCGGCTGATGGCGAAGAAAAAGATCGTGAGGAAACTTGAACCTGAGAAATGTCCTTGTAGATCCACAGTATGTGGGAAAACATAGAACTGTGGATTTCTCAGAGTTTGAAAACGCCAATACGTCGTTGGCTGGCGTAGTGATTATACCTATACCTTTCTTCGAGAAGAGGCCTTTGACCCTGCAGTGGGCTTCCTACAGACTGATGATGATGAAGAAAAGACTTTGTCCACCTTACTATGACCATAAGTCAACAACTGGATGACTACTTTCGCTATAAATATCACTATATTTCATATATTACTAGCTGCCGCCCGTGGCTTTGTCTGTGGTATAAGGATGACACCATATATAACTCTGTATAAATCTAACGATTTGTGCTACGCACTCTAAAATAGTTCACAGGTTTCAGGGATTTCTTCCAACTTTGCTCACGTCTTTCGTAACTTTTTGGGTTAATTAAACAATATTTTCATAAATTAAAGTCAATATGTTATCCTAATATATGCTATAACTGTACAGTTCTATCTAAATCCGTTTAGTACTTTTTGGTTGAAAACCTGAGAAACTTTCATACAACCTTACATGCTCATTATATATGTATATATATCATATATATGTACATATGTTTCTAATGTTAATAGAATCTTTTTTTAAGTAAACTTCTTATACGAGGACTTTGAATTCTGATTCTCAGATTTTTTGTGGGACAAAAATTGGTGGGTATAAACACTGTGTCGGGTAGAGTGGAAGCAGTGTCTAGCTTGCCTTTGGGTATGGGAGAACAGTAAGAGATACGCTCTTCCAGGTTTCTTTTTTAAGGTTTCACATTCTACCACATGTGAACCACGCATATGTTCTTTTAGCAACTATGGGGTTTATAGTTGTTATCTGTAGCTTCTAGTTTGAATCTATCGGACGCTACAACTCGTATAATGTGAATTAATAACATTTTTTACGTCTAAAAGACGGTGTGTAATCAAGGAAAGAGTTAATTTTATTTAATTATTTAAACAATAAAAAATTCAAAACAAAACCGCAGTACGCTAATCAAAACCCAGACTTACCAATTATTTAATTCAATCACGATACATTGAATTCATACTCTTAACACATTCACATAATTTATTCCTTATGTCATTGTTAAATTTATCATTATATATATCACTATAATTCGTAAAGCTTACGCGGATAAACTCCGGCTCTCGTAATTCTGGTCAAAGGCGACCAACAGACCGCGTTATCAATACAACACTGAGTACCACCTATAATACTTATTTATACTCTTTGCTGAGTACGTACTCACACAGTCAGACGTTTCATCAATTAGTCAAGTTAGATATTCGAAATATACTTGAGATGTTAACGTAAACAAAGTAACTTGTGTTTAATATAAAATGAATACACATACATACAAAAAATAGTTTTCTTTTTTTGCCACCCAAACTTCTATAATATCACTGCCGTTATCGAGTAGGTATTAATTAAATTACAAATTACTTGTGATAATTTCAATGTTCTAACAAGATGGTGACTCCCTTGTTAAAACTTTCCATGGAGTTTTTCTGGCTTCTCAGAATTCATGCTCCGTGGTATTATTTGCCATCCACTTCACTTGTGCACAATAACCAACTATATTATGTAAAACAACTCCAATATAACAAAATATAAAGTCAAATAACACAAAATTATGAATAAAAATAAGTGACAACATTTTTTTTCAATGACTATGCTATTGGCCTTGTAAGGCCTTTACAGCTTCACCAAAATACGACGATTCCTAAGAATCCTCCATCGACTCCAAAAATAGTCTTTTATGTCGGAGTTAATAGTAAAGATATTATAATTACAGTATGCATTTTTATACAGTTTATTTATGAATTAATCAAACTGGTAATGGGCTGCACAATCTCAATATAAAGTATCAATATTAGATATACACAGGACGCTGTACAACCTATATAACACCTATCAATCCTTTGATATTTGATGGTCACATTTAAAATATAAAATAATAATATCAAAACAAATACTAATAAACAACAAAGATAACCTTAATTAGAGTTTGTTCTATAACTTTTAAGAATATGGAAATGATATTTTTGAACTACGGGCTGGACCGCGCAACAGTGCATGATTCATTTATTACACCAGATCGTTTTTGCGTAAATTACCTGATGGTTTGTTTTGTGTTTCTCGAGATAATTCGGTCAAATATTAAACACTTATTTTTTTAACTGATTTAGAATGAAAATCGACTAGCGATTATCCTGTAAAAATATTGCTGGCCACTAACCAGTTGCGCTGTATATTACAAAAAACAGGGAAGGATGTGCAAAAATCGTAGATTTCTGTGACGTAGTTTATGGATAACATCTTATACAAAAAATAACAATGATTAAATCTTAGCTCACAGTACCCATACATAACCATATATGTATACAATTGCCATTTGACATTATAAAGAAAAACAATAAAATTGAAGCATTTAATACATTATATATACCTACTTTATTGCCCGCGATGGAATGCAATTTCGTGAGCTGCACGCTGATAATAATAATTGTAATTCGTTTGCCAAACTGTTGTTTCTGAGAATTTATTGAATTCACTTTAGCATACAAAATATAATTGTGCATTTAAAATATAAAATGAACCATAACCGGATCATACAAGGGTAATGTGAAGGGATATTTATAGAAGCGATCATGACGGTGGCGAATGTGGTGGTCATGTCATGATTTCGTGATGGTCACCGTCGTTTTTGGAGTGTATCTCACCATCAGATACAATTCAAATTAAAATATAAAATACTTTATTCAATTTAGGTCCTGGGAAAGCACTTACGAGCGTCAAACTACCACCGGTTCGGACAGCCCAATCATCGAGAAGAACCGGCAAAAAACTCGATCTCGTTATACTTTTCATCTAAATATATAAAAATCCCGTGTCTTAATGTTTGTCCGCGATGAACTTCAAAACTACTTAACCGATATTCATGAAACGTTGTCATTTATGAATAATTTGGTCGAGATATGACAATTTACATTTCGATTAATGGTCTCAATATTTTTTTAATTACAAATGAAATGATTGTCAATGTTGATTATTGTTTTTAATTGTAAGTTTTATCAGTCTCGAACAGATGGCGCTTTAAATTGATTTGTTGATAGAAAACTGTAGGATCGACTGATATAGATTATAAAATCCTCACTGATTATTACGATGAGCCCAGCCTTAAAGATATTTACAAGCTGAATGACAATAAACACCTACGAGGTCATCCATTAAAACTATGTGAAACCTTAGCGCAAAGAAACCCAATGAAGCACTTCTTGCCCAACAGAGTGGTTGCAGCATGGAATAAACCACCAGTGAAAGTTGTGTAACCTGGATACTAGCTTTGGGACAGATTGGTCCCAGCGCGCTTTTTTAAAAAAATTTAAATTTCGCGCCATCGGCAAAGACATTTAGTACATGTACCACATGAATCTATAAATCTATGGTCACAATAATATATTTAATTATAATCAGATTATATATGGTTTTTATATTATCATGTATTTGATATTATTTTCATAAAAATTATATCTAATTTAAAATAAATTCCTTTTTTTTTCTTATGATTGATAAAATATTGTATATTTTCTCGAAATAAGTTTTATATGAAATAAGGAGAAAGAATAATAGTAAAGTTAATTGGCTGAAAACTATTGTTATCATATTCATTTGTCTAAATTATTCAATATTTAATTTGATATATTCATATTGTAGTAGTTTAATGTATATTTAGTTCAGTATTTAATGTAAAATATTTTTTCTAACCTAAAAGTATAAATACAATAGCTAAGTTGGACATTTCGTGGTTTAGTACAAAAAATAGTTCTTAAAAATTAAATAATAATGTAATAATACATTTTGCATAATAATTGGAATTTCACATTACATCATTTATAATTATTCAAATCTTGTAATAAATCCAGTATTTTTTTAAACCTTATACTGCCAAACTGTTTGCTAACCTTTGCATCATAAGGTCTATTTTCGTTTGTATGGCGCTTAAATCTTTATGGTTTTTCACTAATACAGGTGTTAACAGCTTCACCGTACTACAAAAGTGACAACTTTCCGGCTGTAGACCTAAATGTTAGATTAGACCTAAAAGTAGCCACTTTCCGGTTCTGTCGAAATGAAAAGTAGTATATATATCTTTGCCAGTAAAAAAGAAAATTATAGTCACATGTTTGTCAGCCGGAGGTTCGCATCGCCCACTATTACATGTGATATGTGAATTAGATGTGATCTGAGATTTTCATTTTTTTTGGCCTATATTTGTTTTTGTTGTGTACTTTGTATTCCAATCTGTCTCCTTTCTCAGACAATAAGTACATTTGTTGAAGTTTTAATTGGTAGGCTCGGTATGCAACTTATGTCTCACTCTACTGTAATTTAAGTATGTGTCTTGGAGTATTTTCCATTTTAATCTGCAAGATGTTTGATTTTCAACCATTAGTTCCCTTATTAAGCTGTTTTGGTGATTTGTTAACCTTTTCTTAAAGTTTTCTGGTTTTTTTATCGTCTCATCATCGTATGTCAAGTATCTAGTTACGTATATAACATATTTAGTTTAAGTTCTTCAATAGATCTAGTTATTTTTTCCAATTAGATATACATATTGGACACATTTTTCGTTTTTACCCATTACATTACAAACTACATTTCGTCTAATTGTTTTAGCCATACTAAAATATACGATAAATCTGTACGAACTTTAATATATATTTTTTTTATTGAAGCATGACAAAGTGACTGCACTATGCCTGATGGTAAACATAATACAATCCAAAAACAGTGGTGACCACCGAGAAACATATTATCCATCGTCGGTCGCCGCTGTCATGCCGGCCATAATGACGAAAGCCACCCGGTACTGGATATGCACAGGCTGATCCCGAAACGCGACGCGCAAAAGCGAGTCACTATGACGGGCTTTTTCGCCATGTACATGGTGGTTGCGACCCAGTCGGGCTGTAAAACCCTACCACTCCGCTATCGCCATTGCCTCGTTCGTTGATCAGCAGGGTGCACCACGTGCAGGTGAGGTTGGCTTGGGTGTCTCAAGTGTTAAGATGTTAAGATGTTAACACCACTTACATCCCACTCGACACCCCTTACACCCCAATCGACACCCCTTACACCCCCTCGACACCCCTTACACCCCACTCGACACCCCTTACACCCCCTATATATGCATATGGTTATTAATCTATAAGTTTTCACTTCTACAATACGGTCATAAGAACAGACCCACTATTTTATTCTTATAAGCATCCATCTATCTTTATGTATATATTTCGTATTATTGCATTTATCCTATTAAAAAAAGACGAATAAAACAAAAGAATTAACTTTCCATATAAACGTTTATTACAAAAGCATCTCACACAGATCTCATATTTCACAGCACTAAAAAGGCTATTTTTAATTGGCAACACTATAATACACTTAAACCATATTTTGAACGGAATCTTAAAAGCGAGAATGAAAATACAAAAATCCTATATATTAATATATTTACTGAATCCTTGCGATATATAATACAAAATAAACTTAACTTTTGTATATATAGGATCATAAAGTATTGATAATAATGAAATGTATATATCAATAAAATTTTGCGGTTTGCAACTAGAATGCAGACTATAAACATCTTCACAGACAATAATGATTCCCTATCTTAAAAAAAAAAGTTCATTTTCGATCAAATATAATTATAGATGACTCCGCAGTCCGTGAATTAATAGAGATATGTAATACTCGTCAATAAAGTTTCAAGTATAAAATATATAAAAACCATTTTGATACATAATGACGGTGAAAATGAAAACAAGGTACATGGTTCTTGCGCTTTAACGAGTTTACAACAAAATAGTCTGTATACTTTATGTTAGAAAATTTAAAAAGAAGATAAAAAAATCCAAATATAATTCATTTATACACACGAATTGATATTTGAAAGCACCAATATGTAACAATATTCCACAGATTCAGTTAATCTGTCGGTTTATGACAACCTCAATGTAACAGTTCGTTAACTTTGTTTATTTTAATGTAAAATTATGTTAATATAAAGATCCTTTTAATAAGTCTTATCATACATATAATTTGATCTCTATAGACTACGAAGCAAACTCTTATAAGAAGAAATCTATTGCAGTAGACTGAGCATTTATGTATTGTAATGAATAACAAAAAAAATATGATTAAAATCATGTATCTCATTATATTTTTATTTTACAACACAAATTCTTATATAAATAACAATTACTAAATAATAAACTATTTTATAAACAGCCAAAGCTCAGACATATCGATTAAATTCAATCGAATGAAAACTTAACATAGATTAGTTAACAGCACCAAAGATGACTTGTAATCAGTCACTTCAAATAATTAACTTGATTTATATAGATGGTGTTTATTAACTTATTATTTATTTTACTTAATTCACGTTTAATATGAAGTATAAACTTAGTAATGGGAAGGAAACGAACCTCGAGTGCATCTGCCGAAACACATAGGTAGGTCAGCAATCGAAACAGATTGGGATCTTAAAAAAAAGAGGAAACAATGTAGGAAAACCACGTGATGAAAGTAGCAGCTAGCAGATGTAGCTAGCAGGTTGGCCATTTTTATAATATATACGTTTTAAGCATCTGACCATAACCAAACCAATAAAGAGGGAATTAGCTCTCGAATGCAACTGCCAGATCACACCAACAGATGTTTGGCTACATATTTTCAACTTGAGGGCGGTGGTCCTAAAAAAAGCTCTACCACCATGCTATAGTCTCAACACGAAGTTTTCTTTCATCGAAAGCTCAGTGGCAAAGATTCGAGGATTCAAATCGATCGACGCAGTACCTAAGCATATTATGAACTAAGCCACTATAACTTTAACATAACGCATATCTGGCTATCTTCCACTCTCAAATCAAAACTATAGTGCAAAGTAACCAATAGATGTACGTATATTTATACGTTATGTACATCTTAGACGTGTCCATACGTATGGATACGTACTATACGTGTCCGTAGGAACGTACT
>JACEII010000015.1:4798559-4814085 GCA_014332785.1 Antheraea mylitta
GGGGGGGGGGGTAGTGTAGGCTAGATTAGGCTGGAGGGTCCTTCAGGAAGGTTGAGGTGGATGAGGAGAAAACCTCGATAAAAAAAATCAATGGGGGCGTGCGGCGGAGGGGCCTGTTCTCTCCACCCCTGTTAGCTGAACCCAGGAGGAAAGGGTCGGGGGCCTGGACTCCCATTGCACGGGTTCGGGGGGTTGGGAAGCAGCCTAGCAACCGGGATGCCTCAGCCGGATGTGGCGTAGGAAACGTCTGCCGCCGGGGGTGTTGCAGAGCTTGCTCGCGCAACCCCGGGACACTCCCGTAGTGCGGCGTAGGTTGTCGTGGAGTTTTAGCCGGTTAGAGTCGTCGAAAGTCCCCACCCCTGCGTAACTACTTTTTTGTAGTCCGGTAAAGCTGTTAAGACCTTGCTAGGTCAATAGCGTAATCAGTACGAAAAAAATATCAGAGCTTTTTTGTGGGGACACACAGTTCCCTCAAAGAAAATTTGGAAGATATCGAAAAATTGCCATAAAAATAATGAAAGAGTTTAAAAAAAATTAAAAATCAGCAACTTTGGTAACCTTTACAATTTTTTTAATAGGTCAAAATTATCCATATACGAAATCTAATCTATCTTTCTTGAACAACGATGTGTTTGTATTTATGCGCATCATTGCTTAAGTACTGTGTTCAGAATAAAATTATAAAGTATATCTTCTAGCAACAAATAGTCTTGGTCTCATTAAACTCTGATTGGTCTATCAAAAGTTATTGTAATTTTAATGATGACGCGACTTAAATACTAGAGAAAAGTTGATAAAAATAAATGGATTTATACGTTCAGATGATTTTATTAATTACTTAATATTTTTAGACGTTATCGAGTACTATATGACTTTTCACGTTATTTTTTTTTTATTCACAAAACACCTTACCTCGAAGACAACGACGAATGCTAATCGGGCTCCCATAATGTGCCAATACCAATCGCTGCGTTCATAGTTTTCGCCCTCGCTGTACCAATATCCTGGGAAACTGAAATCAACGAACTTAAAATATAACATACCCTTTACATAGTACTAACTCTCGCCAGCGGCTTCGCTCGCTTTATCCTAGTAAAATATATATCTTGAATCGTCGGGAGCGATACTTGAAATATTGATCCGCAAAATTTTTGTACGACAAAAAGAGGTGTGGTTAAACACTGTGTCGGGTAGACTGGGAGCAGAGAACACTGAGATGTACGCTCTTCTCGGTTTGTTGTTGAATATTTCACTCATACTGCGTGTGAACTACACACATGTATTTTTTTTTTAATAAATATCTTCTTTATGCATTAATTTCTTTTGTATGTGTGTATGTCACTGAACTGCATTAAAGGACTGGTCCAATTTTGATGACATTTTGTCTGCGTGTTCCAGTGGATTCGAGAATGGTTTAGATTCACAATAGGACCCGGTATGTGGCGCTGCGGTTGATTTTTAGGACTTTTTTTATTATTAAAGCAGGACAACATCCGCTAGGACCGCTAATGTTTCCTAGAATAATTAGTGAAAGTTTTTGATTTGATCCTCTACTTTACGTTATTTGCATTGAAAAAAAAAAGATGAAAAACAATATACGGATTTCAGAGAGAGATGGTCGTATGTTGGCACAACCTTTTTCCTTACGTGACGAAAATATACAAATATTTTCGTCATATCGCGATATATATAGAGTTGAAGAAAATGTGTAAGAAACTTCGTTCTTAACGGAGGATGTGACATGACTCATTATCTTAAATTGAAACTGATGAAAAGGTTTCGCAATTCTGATCCGCAACCTTTTTGTGTAACGAAAAGTGATAGGAGTAAACACTGTGTCGAGTAGAGTGTTAAAACCACCGGTTCTCGTCCAATCCATGAAGTCAAGCAATATTCGACGCGGTCAGTATTTGGATGCGTGACCGCCTGGAAACACCACGTAACGTTGGTTTCGTCTTGTACTTGTTTTTTATTAAAATATTTTAATACAAAAGTTCAACATCTATTGTGTATCCTCGCGACACACCCTTTTTTTATTTATTAGGAATTACCTGCATGTGGTCTCATTATAAGTGGTTTTGATAGGTCGATGTTCTAAAACGGTTATATTGAAATCAGCCAGAGTCTGGTTCACGTACTGATCGAGCGACCCGTTCGAGATCTGATACACGAGCCGCGGTATGAATTCCGAAGTGAACGCTATAATGAAACCCTGGAAATAAAAAAAAAAACAACAATCAATTAGATTCTTAAAATACGACGCGACATACGGATGTCGACATGCAAAATGGCGGAACAACATTATACGAACAACCTATTTCAATAAACGCCTATAGAAGTCTTAAGGTTTCTATCCTAATCAATTATATCACTAAATGGTATAAAAAAAGTCCTTTACCACGTATGTTTGTTCGCGATAAACTCAGAAATTATTGAACTGATTTACATGCGGTTTTCACGGTCCGCAAGTTAATTAATAAATCAAATAAAAGCAACGATGATATCTCACCTCTTTGTACGACCTTAACTTTTCAATATAAAATTATTAATTTGTAAAAACCATAAGTCGGGATAAAATTTCAATAAAGCACAACACGACGTTTATTTCAGTAACCGGTTGATTGTTGTGTAGTGTAGTTAATGTGCGGTGTAGTGTATTATGATGCAGTGTAGCGTAATGTAATATAGTGCAATATAGCCTAGTTTAATATAATACTGTACAGTATAGAACGATGTAGTGTAGTATTTTGTACTGTAATGCAATATGGTGTGGTGTAGTGTAGTGCAGTGTAGTGTAGTTTGGTAAAGTGTAACGCGGTCCAATGTAGAGTAGTACAGTTTAGTGTGGTGTAGTGTATTGTGATGCAGTGGAGTGTAGTGCAGCATAACGAATGTGGTTCATATAGTGTAGTGTAATGTGGTGCAGTCTAACGTAATGTAGCACAGCGTAGTGTAGTGTAATTTGGTGCAGTGTAGCGTAATGCAGTGTAGCGTAGTGTTGTGCAGTGTAACGTGATGTCGTGTAGCGTAGTGCAGTGTAGCGTAGTGTTGTGCAGTGTAACGTGGTGCAGTGTAGCGTAGTGTAGTATAGCGTGATGTTGTGCAGTGTAACGTGGTGTAGTGTAGTGTAGTGTAGTGTGGTGTGATGTAGTGTAGTTAATATTACTAACGTTGGTGATGATGCTGAGCTTCCCGATGGAGTCGAGGATGCGGTACCAGACGCCGATGTCGTTGACGCGCTGCGGGACGGGCCGCCGGTAGCACGCGAGGAATTTCTTCGCGTCGAGCCGCATCTCCAGCACGTTGTTGATGAGCGCGAACAGCGGCGCCAGAGGGAACGCCGCCACGAATATCGTCACGAAACCGTACTGCAGCACTACCAACACATACAACAACTATCAAACATCGGTAACTATCGATATCTCTTATCGATATTAATTTTAAGTCGACTTCAAAATAGCCTTCCTATTGATTTTATATTTGAATCGTTACATTTCAAAATAAAATAAATCGAATTAGAGAGGTTCCAAATATTTTGTGTTTTTTTTTTTCAAGATCTCCAAATTTTGTACGTTTCAAATATGGAGAGAATAAAAAAACTAAAACCATGGAAAATTTTAACTTCATTCCTGGTGTATGAAGATGGGAAAATTTAACAAAATGAAACATGTTATAAAAACAATTAAAATTAGGTGTAACTCCTTTTAAATGTAAGGACACAGATATAGATAACTAGTACCGATTATCCCTATCGATATATTTTTTTTACATCACGTTGGTAGCAAACAAGCCTGCGGACCGTCTGACGTTAAGCAGTCACCACAGCCTTCAGACGTTTGCAACATCAAGGATGTCACATGTGCGTTGTCGACCTTACAATAACCTATTTACTTTTTATTAACTTCTACACAGCGACACAGCGTTCTTGTATAACGTTGTGGTGTAATGGCGCGGTGCACATGAATGGCGGCGCGGATTCAGCGCCCTCAAGCGATATGCTAACGAAAACGATGCTTAGGCGTGGTAAGGAACAAGAGTTGTCCTCGCGGATTACAATAAAACTAACGACCTACAAAATAACTACCAGAAAGTTTATAACAATCGGAGACTACGTACACGTTTTTCTTTTTTTTTATCGTAAGCGACAGTCTAGATATATCCATTTATTATTTTTTACACCTTCCCATGGGGAGCAGAGAGCCGTATCATATTCGAAAGAAAATTCAAAAAGAGAGATCACGGTATTCCTTATTATTTCTTTATTCATTAACTTTATTCAACGCTTTATTCGAAGCGTCATCTGTTCCAGACTCATGTAACTTAGAATTAATAAATATAATGAACATTGACAATCATTTCATTTGTAATTTAAAATATATTGAAGCCAATAATCGAAACATAAATAATCCTAATTCTCAAGTTGGACCAAATTATACATAACCAACTTACATGAAATTCGGTTGAGTATGACACTGAATTTTTGTATATACCCAACGCACAAGCAAAATAATAGACTAAAGAAGAGTAATTGTCATCTCACCCATTTCTAAATATTCCGGGAAAAGACCCATGTGTCCCAAATCGACGAGTTTGAAATCCTTTACCCACTGCAGAGAACTCTTTATCCTGTACAAATAGAATATATATGTAAACAAGACATTTCTAAACACATAATTAATAACCTCTTTAAATCGTACTTAGCTAAATAGATGATATCCAAAAGTAGCAATAAAGTTTTATTCCCTTCCCTACATGTACCAAAACCACCGTAACTCGAAATTATAAACATCTATAACTCAAAATAATCAATAAGATCCTACGAATAATTTCGATACATAATTACCGTCCATATTTGGAAAAAGTTAACTTGAAACTCTGTATCTCGATTTTACAACTTGCTAACTCGACTATTTTAAATTAATTGTCTCTAAAAGAATTTGATAACAATATTAATCAAAATAACAGTAAAGTAAAAATGAATCGTAATCTATACAAGTCAAATATATCTTTACAAAATCTGCCTAAATCGAAATGTTTCATAAAGAAAAAACTATTATAAAGGATTTTTTCTCCCACGAAGATCGACTTACACAAGTTTTACTGTATAAAAGAATACACTATTTTCTATAATAAATACTGCATAAATCGAATGAACGTAAAACAATCTAAATAAACTGTACTTTGCATTCCGTGACTTTATTTTATTTAGAACTAGCCTCTGCCCGCGACTTCGTTCGCTTAAAATAGTTACTTTGGTCTAAAGCTAACATGCAGTGGAAGGTCTCAAGAAGAAAAAAAAACAATTTTAAGACATTCTTCATTGATGCTCCGCTCCTATTCATCTTAGCGTAATGCCGTAAATGATAGCCTATAACCATTCTCGATGAATGAGCTATATAACATTGAAAGAATTTCAATGTTAATAGTCAAGCTATATAACATTGAAAGAATTTTAGCCTATAACCATTCTTGATGAATGAGCTATATAACATTGAAAGAATTTTTCAAATCGGACCAGTACTTCCTGAGATCATCCCCTACAACGTCACAAACTCACAAACTTTACCTCTTTATAATATTAGTATAGAAGTTATAAACTAGCGGGCCCATGAACATTGTCCCACCCTGATAATGAAAAAAAAAATAACAAATTGTATACCTAAGATTTCCTCGTGAATCACTTTATTTAATGGTGAAAAGCATATGAATATCCGTTCAATCGTTTTTAAGTTTATCGTGAACAGACAGACAAATGTGGCAAAGGACTTTGTTGTATAAATATGTAGTGATAAGACAAATAAAGGTAGTTTTTGGTGGGATTTTAGTCTGTCATGTAGTAGATTTTATATTTTATTAATAATTTTGTGTTATTTGACTCTATATTTTGTAAATTTGGTGGGGGTTTTACGTAATATATTCATTTTATTGTGAATAAGTGAAATGAATGGAAAATAATACCACGGAGCATGAAATTCTGAGGTGCCACAAAAACTCCCTGGAAGGTTCTAACAAGAGATCCACCATTTTGTTTGAATATTGATTCACACGACGCTTAATATTGAAATGATCGCACGACGCTTGTAACATTATTGACTATGCGACTATGGCAGTAATGATCTGAAAAATTAATTACCAAATTTAAAGTTAAAAAAAAAGATAAATAAACTCACTTGTTTTTCCTCCCAATAGTCCGTATAATGTTCCACCATTTGAGTAAATAGGGCATCATCATCTCGACTATAGTGTTTATGAACTGTTTACCGACCATTATGATGGCCAGCTGTATGGACAACTCCAACAGGCAACCGCCGGGAGCACACTACGAAACACAAAATCCACTACAAAACCCAGTATATTATGAATTTATCGACATTACTTATCGATAATCGATATCGATATACATAGTTGTAGGTCGATATTATCCTATAAAAAGCGTTCAAAAATGTTATTTTTACCTCCTCCTGCCTATGCCCGGCCAATCTAACGTAGGCCCCTGGTCTTCCCACGTACTTGCCTTTGAAGAAAGCTATGTAGAATATCGAAGCGTAGTAGTTAACGAACTGCAGAAGGTAGATCTTCAGCGTGAGAGAGTCGTCGAACTCGGTCTGAGTTCGCAACAGTTCCTTCTCCGTCAGCCATTCCGCTAAATACTGATAAATCTGTGAATAAAGTTGATTTTTAAAGTTAATCAGTTCCGATAATTAAACGACAAGATAAACGATAATATATCGACACGATAAACGATAATAATACGACACGATAATAAAACGGCACGATATACGGTAATAAAACGACACGATAAACGATAATAACATGGCACGATAGACGGTAATAAAACGGCACGATAGACGATAATAAAACGGCACGATAAACGATAATAAAACGACACGATAGACGATAATAAAACGGCACGATAGACGATAAACCAATCGAGTCATGAGAATAAAAGAAAATCCAGTAAACATTAGAAGTATATCTTGAAGATTTATACGGGAGCAGCTTTCATTATAGATAATTCGAAGGATGTCTATAAATAATCGTATGCGCTTTCTTATCATTTCACTGACAATGAAACCGATAAAGTTCTAACGCATTCTTTTATTCCACAAAAAAAAAAAAATTAACCGCAAATCAATTTTTAAAAATAATTTCTTTATAAGATATGGTATGTTTATTAGTGTGTGCGTTTATTTCATGTATCATAATGGTTGAAATTATTATAACATAAATTGATCCTTCCTGTCCCATCATTTTATCAATAATCTCTGACAATAACATTACACTTTATGTACTTATTTAAAAAAAAGAAAAAAAAAACAATCAAAAATTTACTATATAAGTAGATACATTTTCAACAATCTTGCAAATAAAAAAAATCATGAGAAATAATCAAATTCATGTTTATTTTTATTCAGAACGAAATAAGTTTAAATAACTCACATAATTAAATACACAGATAAAGACCAAGTTGATGCAGGCGGCGGTGGCCGTCGTGAACATGATCGGATTGTAGGTGGTGAGCACGTTCCCCTGCCGGAGGAAGGTGGCGCCCATCAGCGACATGCGGTACAGCACCACGCCCAGCACCGTCGCCAGCGCCAGCAGCACCAGCAGCGCCACCACACTGAACGACATCAGCGTCGCCGGCAACCGCATCCGCCAGAACGGCACCATCGGCTCCCGCTCACCGGTCACCACATTCAGCTGGAATCCGTGAAGGTATTCATTATATATCCCAATTTTAAGGCAGAAATCAGAATCCGATTATTCAACCTATCCGGCTTTTCGATGGATACAGATATCCGGCAAATTCGGTGGACCTAGTTGTCTCACAGAAACAATTATCCGATGAATCCGTTTACTCAGTAGATTCAGGTGTCCGATGGATCTGATTATCCGGTTGTCCATCAAATCTAGTAAATAGAATACGGTAAATCTAATTATCCGGCAGATATAGTTATCCAGCAAATCTAATTATCCGGCCGATCTAGTTATCCGGTAAATCTAACTACCCGACAAATCTTATTAGCCGGTAGATCTAGTTGTCCGGCAAATCTAATTATCCAGCGGATCTAGTTATCCAACAAATCTAATTATTCGGCAAATCTTATTAGCCGGCAGTTATCCAGCAAATACAGCATCATTAAACATCTATTGGTTCCTGGACTAATTCACCGAGGACTCACAGGATATTGTCAAAAATAAAAAAAACTTAGAATTTATTGCAAGAATACTCATGCATTGTTACTGATCTTCGCAGTAGATTGAAGTACTATAAGTAGCTTACACAAAAAATTTTGAAGATACTACAGTGGTAGATTTATAGGAGACTATAGCAATGTACATTCCGACCAATGCGCATATTTACATCAATTTTTTTTTTCAATTGTAAATTCCATACAATCCATGTCGCGCGTTACAGTTAGCAATTACAGGTATACGTGTTTCCCTTCAGGAACATTTTTTTTACAAGTAAATAAGGGATTAAAACTGACTTGAGTTCGTTTGACGTGGGCAAGCCGAGCCAGATACTGGGGCCGTGGGTGTTCCTCGTACACGTCGAACCCAGTGAGATCCCAACGATGGGTCATCTCGGCGGAGTATCGTTTCCACAGTTCCAAGAAACATGCACCTGTCACAAACAATCTTATATAGTAAAATTAGTTAAGAAAGACAAAGAAAAAGAAAATAAAAATACAAAAATCAATTGCCAAATGTATGTAAACACATCACTTCAGAATGACTGCAGTTATTTGGTAAAAAAAAATATTGTTATTTTGTCTAACTATCAGATCATAGTTTATATGAATGAAAAAGTTTGAAAAGACTAAGGAAAAGTGAAAAATTATGGTTAAGAAATCGCTATATAAAAGAAACAATCAGATACAGAACAGAAGATAAAATCCTCATCTTCAAAAACAATGTATATTTAGAATTAACTTTAAAACGTGTATCTGTCACACTTGACATTGGCGAAATTGTCTACATAGACAGAGGCCAATGTCGGAAAAAAAATTGACAGAACTGATAATATGACGTTGAATAGTTTAGTTGTCAGTTTATTTAATTACATTACCATACTGTAAAAGGAAAACTTGGTCTAATTTCCATAGTCAATACACCCATGCAAGACCGGTGCGGGTAACTAGATGTATATAATAACGTTATATTGGTGTTTCACTTTATGTTTGGTAACCAATCTTCCCGCTTATTACTGCCATTGCCGAGTAGATAATAATATTACAAGTGTCACCTTCATGCTCTGACAAGGTGGTGGCCGTCTTGTTAGAACTTTCTAGGGAGTTTTAGTGACATATCTAAATATGAACTCCGTGGTATTATTTTCCATCCAATTATGCACAAAATAACACAACAAATAATTGGTGGTAAAATACCACCAATATTACAAAATATAGAGTCAAATTACACAAGATTATGAATAAAATATAAAAATCACTATATGACAGACTAAGA
Source organism: Antheraea mylitta (assembly GCA_014332785.1). Classification (NCBI taxonomy): domain Eukaryota; kingdom Metazoa; phylum Arthropoda; class Insecta; order Lepidoptera; family Saturniidae; genus Antheraea; species Antheraea mylitta. The sequence continues at coordinate 4,808,034 of JACEII010000015.1, forward strand.
CCCTGTCAAAAACTCCTGATACTGTTGTAAGTGTATGTATGTATGAAGATGTATAAATGTGTATGAATGGTTATTTGTGCTAATGTATTCGTATCATTGTGTGTCGGTAACATAAAATATCATTATCTGTTTTTAAATTTATTATTTTATTTAGCGAGGTTGGCTCAATGATTAGTTTTCGGACACCGCGTCGCTGAACGTAAGTTCGGATCCCTGTGAATGAACCGAAGCTTCCGATGAAGGAAAACATCGTGATAAAACCATAGCATGTTGCTAGGGTTCTTTTGGCTAACTACAACAAGTTGAAAATCTGTCTTTAAATTTTTATTAAGTTTTCTGTGTAATATAACTTCATTATCGTGAAAGTGAAAAAGTGGTTACAAAAACTTTCCAGAAAGTTCTCACAACGGGGCCACAATTTTGTTAAAAATAATAGTCATGAAAACAGTTTGAAATAATTACCTAGTTGATAACATCATTAACAAAAATAAATTTAAATCGTGATAAGAACGTACCCCAGAAACTCATGAATATAGCGAAGAAAACCGTTGTAGAGTTATCGAAGAGATACGTTATCCTGGACTGAAGGCAGGTGGCGTTCAAGTCCCAGTAGTCGCAGAAGTAGTCACATTGCGGGCACATCTTTATCGATGACGTATAATTGCACGTATCCTCACTAGAAACAATTTACACCATTACAAGCTCTCTATGATGTCCATAAACACTTTTTTTTTATTTCCTTTTGGCTACAACCTTCTAGTACATTATTACTACCATTGTAAAGGATGCAATGATATTATAAGTCTCTTGCGATAATTTCAATGAACTAACAAGATGGTGGCCATCTTGTTAGAAATCTCCAGGAAGTTTTTGTGGTCAATCCATGCTCCGTGGTATTCATTCCCATTCACTTCACTTGTACACAATAACGCTTAGTTATTTTATATTACGTATTATATTACGTAAAACACCGCCAATATTACAAAATATATAGCCAAATAACATAAGATTATGAATTAAAATACAATATCCAATACATGACATTCCAAGGTCCCTATTTAAATGCTATTCTCAAAGAGAGAAATCTGAGTAAATGGGTTAAATAATTAGAAAAATAATAAATACAAAACATATACCCTTATATACCCGATATACTCTTCAATCGTAGGTCACATTTAACATATAAAATATCAGAACATACTAACAAACAACAAAGAGAACCTTAGTTAATGTTTGTTCTAAAACTTTTAAAAGTATGGGAATGATACTTTTAAACGTCAAAAATTCAAGGGACGCTTTTCCAGGTTAACCATTACGTAACTGCTCATTGTGGGAACGTCGCACGGTCGTGTAATGTGTAATCTGTTAGAGTATTACAACTATTTAACCAGTTATGCTGTAGATAGATAGATATTATACTTAAGAGTTACCTCGTTTTATTTGAATAGACAGTCGCTGCAGCGTATATTACACAGATGAGTCCAACAACAGAAGCGGGTATCAACATGTGAGTGTAGAAACCGAGCCACGCGAAATACAAGCCTAAAAACAAAACATCATATAGATAACGCTAATTGACTAACGTGTAACGATTCACGACTAGACATTACTCAATTCATATTATATAGTAACTAGCAATCACACGCAACTTCGTTTACGTTAAATTTCAATTTATAACTATAGAAACGGTTATCTATATGTGAACGTAGAAACCGAGCCACGTGAAGTACAAGCCTAATAACAAAACATCATATAGATAAGGCTAATTGACTAACGTGCAACGATTCATGACTACACGTTAGTCAATTCGTATTATATAGTAACTAGCAATCACACGCGATCTCATTTGCGTTAAATTTCAATGTATAGCTATAGAAACTGTTATCAACATGTAAGTGTAGAGGCAGAGCCACGCGAAATACTAGCCTGAGAACAAAACATCACATTGATACGACTAATTAACTAACGTACAACGATTCACGACTACACGTTAGACAATTCAATATTTAATTGAATTCTCATTATATATAGTAAATAGCGCAATCACAAGTGACTTCATCTGCGTTAAATTTCAGTTTATAACGTGTGAACAATATATTTTAATATATTGTCGGTGGCATTACTATTGACCTGTGTCTGTGCTATTGACTCGTACTAGTAACCGATTACAATTTACCCATTACAAAATACGATTGGCTGGCGGTATTATATGCATCTTGATTGTTATTGGATAAATTAGGAAATGTAGGCGAATTCTGAAAAATTCGTTGGTGCATGCTGGGGTACGAACCTTCAGGCGTCGAAGTCACATTCCACTTATCTAACACTAAAAAAACTACAATTTCATCATATTTACAAGTCTATCAACGATTTAAGTATTTAATTATACGTACGTTATCAAACATTCGACATGTAATAATGTATTTTAAAACAGAATCTTACCTATTTTTACTCCAAAATAATCTTTAACGTAATCCAGGGGTTGATATTTGATACACTTCGATACCGCCGCCCACTCTGTATAAAGCAGATGACGCATCGACCCTGGGGTTTTGAGATCACCCTGTAATCGAAGTAAATTTAATATAATTAATTACTTATTTGATACCAAAAAACATGCACGCAAACAGGAACACGTGCACGCAAGCATGTGTACGTAATCACGCATGTGACAGATACCAGTGTGTGTAAATACGAACACGTGCATATAAACACGCACACGTGATTGTAACACGCATAAGTTTCCGCAAACACGCATAATTTGATTTAATCATGCACACGTACACGTAAACACGTACACGTGCTCGTCACAGTTACAAGTGTATACAACACGTGCACATGTACGTAAAAATATTATTAAATAATTAAGACTTTTATTACACTGACCATACTAAGAGAACTTTTTTTAGCCTAGTACATCGAGCATTTCCAATCCTATAAATATGATTTCATTTGTAGACTGCACGTCCTGGTACAATAGAGAATTAATAATGAAAAAACTAATACTCTTTGAGTATAAAATATTCCCTAATTAGTGACAAAATTGTGGCGAGTCGTTCACCAAATATTTTTTCTATACACTTGCGCAAGCTATATTATTCCCATTGCTTTTAGAAATAGAGGATAGATTACTGGTCAAACGGTGTAATACTCACATCGTGTAGTGGGTATGCGGCGCTGTAAGTACTGTTCGTGATGAGCCTGTTGATGCCGAACGCGAAGTCATCGTTCTTCTCCTCTGAGAACTTCTTCCTATCGAGAATAAACTGAACGATCCTCGAACGAATCGACGGCGTCCAGAAACATTCGGCAGTCGTGTCGAATCTGTGGCGACACAGATATAACAATTCGAATATAGAATCGGCATAAACTAGAAATGCTTTAAATACAGACTACATATACATAGACCAGAAATGCAGTAATTAGATAGACTGAAAATACGGTAAATACATAGACCAGAACTGCGGTATATACATAGACTGCAAATGCGGTTAATACATAGACCAGAACTGCGGTATATACATAGACTGCAAATGCGGTTAATACATAGACTAGAAATGCTGTAAATACAAACACTAGAAATGCGGTAAGGAAATAGGCTAGAAATGTGGTAAATACATAGACTACAAATACGGTGAATATATAACATACAAATGCTGTAAAAAATAAGCTATTTTTTTTTTTCGAAATGTCTACGCTATTGACCCAGCAAGGTCTTAACAGCTTCACCGGACTACAAAAAATAAACTAGAAATGTGGTAAATACATAGACTAGAAATGCGGTAAATACATGGACTAGAAATGCGGTAAATACGCCATGAAGTATAGGCGATGACTCGAATAAAGAATTTATCAAACATCTTTCTCGGATATATTTTAGACTAACAGCTGCCGTTTGTGTCTTTATTAAAGACTAGCTTTTGCTCATGGCTTCGTTCACGCTGATGTAGAAAAAAAAATAACGCATAGAAGTTCAAGTGAATTAGCACAAGTTTACTCACAAGTACTCCTTATCTTTAGAATAGATGGCAGTAAGGCGATGTTTCCTCTCGGGGAACAGCTTCTGATCGACTCGGATCTTCGACATGAACCGGTCCCAACAATCCTGCAGACGGTTTATGAACCCATCGGTTTTCTCTTGTACATCCTTGAGAGTTGAGAACTGAACAACCAAGCGAACAGTACTTTTTAGGAGAATTAAACTTTTAATAACTTTATAACAGACGGTGGAAAAAAATCTTAGAAACTTCCGGCATTACATTATGAAGCAGCATGTATTTATCGCGGAAAAAAAATTACATCTAAATCAGTTTTTAAAATGAATTAGTTTTTTCATAAAAACTAATCAAAGGGTGTTTTTTTTTATCTCATTGCATTTCTCTTGTCATAAATCCTCAACCCATACAACAGTTTTATTAATTTTAAGTTAAGCCTATGTTCAATTTTATCATTACTGTTTAGTTCCCATGCAAAAAGTTGAATGATAAATATTGAGAAAACTCTGAAAAGTTCTGTATCTGCCAATAAAAGTTTCATCAAAATCGATTCAGCCGTTTCAGATATACTCGAGAGAAATAGTATGAGATTGAGATAACATATGAGATTTCCTTCGCTATCTATCTTTCTGAAGTCAGTTTGTCGTTAAACTGGACATGGGATTTTTTCTTTTTTTATTAGCTTATCGCCTAACAGAGCGAAATGCCAAAAGCAACTTATACTACTAAGCTACTAATATGTAAAAAAATAAATAATATAATATAACAAATCCGGTATTAGTTATAACTGTTATCTAACGCTATCAAATTCCCATAACCCATAAATATATATATTACCATTTTCGACATAAAATGTGATTGAAAACAATTTTTGTTAATTATAATACTCATGCTATGATAAGAATTAATTAAAAAAAGTATGATTTGAAATGAACATAAAAAAAATTAATATGACCTCCCGAAATAATGAACGATCGTTGAATCCATAACGTGAGTGTAGGTAATAAATATTTGTTATAACAGAAACGAGTGAATAGTTTACGGAGGCCATTTAACACTATTTCGTGCTTATTGAACGATTCGTTGTGAATATAGAATGTAAATTGACTTTATGAAGTTTATTAACCTGGGGTTATTAACCTTCACCGAAAGTGCCTAAGTAACCTATACTAATATTATAAAGCTGGAAGGTTTATATGCTTCTTTGTTTGGTTGAACGCGAGATAACGCATCTCAGGAACTAATGGTCCGATTTGAAAAATTCTTTCAGTATTAGATAGCTCACTTATCGATGGAGATGCCCAAACTATATATATTATGATAAGACCAATAGAAGCGAGTATCAATCAAGAATGTTTCAAAATCGTTTTTTTTTCCTTTTGAGAGCTTTCGATGGGTAAATTTGCATTAACTCAAAGTAACTATTCCACGTGGACGAAATCGCGGATAGAAGATGGCATATAATATTTTCAAACACTGACTTTAAAAAGACACTCAAACTCTAAGTCTGACGCAATTATTGTATACGAAAGAGTTGAAGTATCAAGTTGATTGACGTAACTTAGAATCCTTACAAAAAGTCACCTTTATTACTTCATATTACCCTTATCACACTCAAAATGGGTCAGCACAACATGTTTTCCATTTACACTCTCCCCTTACAAATGTCATCTCAGTATTCACAACTTTTGTACACAATATTTTCACCCGATCCAAACATTTAATCTTACATCCACTCACTTTCATACTCAAAACCTTTCTATTTTCATGACTTTGATCTCTTCTCATAACATGTCCATATCATGCTAACCTATCACTCCTCAACTTCTCTGGTGCCATTTTTAAACTTCCTTTTATATACTCATTCTAAATCTAATCCATTCTAGTTACACCACACAACCATCGTAACATTCGCATCTTCTGCCACATGTAATACTTTCTCATACATCTCTTTTTAGCCCAGCACTCGGATCTTTATAACACGACTGGTCCCAAACAAAATCCCTAAAAAGTTTAGACCAGTCTCCCTAGGTGCTTACGTAATACTTGGACAGTCC
>JACEII010000015.1:4824021-4853249 GCA_014332785.1 Antheraea mylitta
AAAAAAAAAGACTCATCCAAAGAGAAATATTTTTATAAATCAAGAATGAAACCTATATGAATGATAATATGAAACCTATGTGAATATTGTATATTAGCTTGTACTAGCATTACAGAATATGTGTCTGTTATTCATACCCCTATAGATTTATATTTTTCGAACTGACTATGCTATTGGCCTTGGCAAGGCCTTTACAGCTTCACCGGATTACTACCCAAAACGAAAGAAAGTTCCTTCTAAGTATTTCTAGAATCATAAGTACACATAATATTTGTGAATGTTACTTGATCTGTGGGCTGCAGAGCTGAATGTTCTCTAAGAACTATTTGCTTTTTATGTAATATTGCTTACATGTATTTCTGAGTAAAATTGTTTGTTGCCCACAATAAATTAAAAAAAAAAGTTTACAAAATGCAAATTACTTTGTAAAATAAACTATGCATCACTTAAAAGAGCGTAAATATTCTTGTGATTGATAATACCTTTTTTTATTTAAATCCATTATAATTAAGAAAGAATTGGAATAAAAGATCAGCAACATCTTTAAAAAAATATATTAAATCACATTCAGAGACTGCTGTGCAAAGTTATTAACAAATAACTCCAAGGATCTCTTGAATTGTATAAGGATAATTTATAAATGTATTTTTTGAATATAACATTATTTATAATTACTTTTGATTAATGATTACAGTGTACATTTTATATTTATTAAAAGCATATATTAAAAAATTGAAAATTGATATTGTTCTGATATTTCTCACACTTCAAATAGTTAGGGAACTGATGACCTTTGTACATATAATTATAAGTAATTCTATTTGAATACTTGTGACTAAGTGACTAAAATGACCTCAACATGCAAATAAACATGTCTAACTTTAATAAAGATTGAAATTTGACTTAGGAATAAATTTAATTATTAATTAGGGAAATAGGGGAAAGATTTCTACCACCAAAATTCAAAAAATAAGTCGAAATTTAGTCATTAGGCAGATGATGTCTCCAGTTAGATAACTGGCAGGTTAAAAGAATGTTTAAGCGAAAAAACTTCAAACTTCATATCAAGCATAAATAAAAAGTACGGGAAACTCACTTCGTGAAATGTTCCAATTCCATCCTCGAATAGCTGTTGGAACGCGAGTTCATTTCTTTGGTTGTCCGACAGAAAAGCCTCGCTTTCAGCAATGTCCGACCTTTTGTGCTGCAATTTTACACCTCCCGCATATATTGGTGTTGTCAGTTTCGGTGTAAATACATTTTCTTCGGCTTTCTCCAGCAATGGCTTCGGTACGTCTTCCTCGAGAGATGGATCCCCGTCGGACATCACATAAAATCCCGCCAAATATTAAAAGATTAGTATTTTCTTATAACAGACGTTCTTCCTTTCGAGATTAGTCACCACGGAACAATGGTAAGATTTATCTCCTTGGCCCGCCGCACTGATTACTAGCAAATAGATACTGACGTTGCATATAAACCAAACGTCCTTATATTATTATGAAACTCTCAATATTTTGATTACTAAACTATCTGTTATTTATATCTTGAAGTAAGGAATATTCGAAAAAAAATAAAGTTCGAAACGTAAGAACAAAATACACACAGAACAGAAAAATCAAAGGTCTTCCAGAATAGATGACATTTCAACCATAAATGACACTTTCAATTGTCATTTATTCATGTATTGAAATTAGGACTATCAGTCAACTATTATGTCACATTTGTGACATCTGTAATTTTATTCACCAATTTCTTCTGTTTGTTTTTAGAATATACGTAAATATTTATATACATACATACATTAGAGTTTAAAGTTTGAGTTTAAAAATTTGTATATATATGACATCTAATATGTCGCTGTTTTTCTAAAAGGCCAGAGACAATTTTTATGGCTAGCACTTTATAAAATGAATCAAATGCTGTAATATTTCTTTTGTAGATGGCAATAAAATTTTGCCACGCCGATCCAAAACTGTCAATCACGTCGCCGATCAAAAAACGGAGGAGGTTGCCGGTGCTTTGTATATTTTATTTTGTACACGTAATTTTTAAGTCTTATATTTATGTAAAGTTTTTGTAAACGCTTAGAAATACCCAAAACCAACATGACTGCGGAAGTTCAAAGCAGAGGGAGGCTGCTTCATCTGTCTTCAGACAAACAACTAACATTTATAAAATTAGCTGTTTTATCAATGGCAGCGATATTATGTGAGTGTTTTACCTCTAATTTATGATTCTACAACATTATACGTGATATAAACTTCCTTACATAGATGTTTAAAATATGATTTTATATGTTTTTTATTTACTTACGTGGACCTAACGTGGTAACGATGATCTAAATAAATTGTTCATTTGGTCCGCTTTTTCTAAAAACTTTATATACACATTTATATTAAATAATATCGTATAAATAGTGCAGTTAATTAGATTTAAATTTTGTTGTTTCCTAATAAAATGAAAGCGATAATTGCGTTTTCAAATTTATTTCAGCATTTGCAACTCGACTCTTCTCGGTGCTGCGTTTCGAAAGTGTTATCCATGAGTTTGATCCTTACTTTAACTATAGAACAACGAGGTATCTTACTGAAGAAGGTTTCTACAATTTCCACAACTGGTTTGATGACAGAGCATGGTATCCTCTGGGGCGTATTATTGGAGGTGATACATTTCAATTCACTAATGTATATTTTGTGAAACTTTATATTCAGATATAGAAAAAACTAGTTTTTGCTTGCAACTGCATTCGCGTTAATGTAGATTTATGATGTCATTTGGCACCAGTACAAATGTACTGGTTTCTGAATTTCTGAATGAAAGGTTAACAATCAAACTCAAATTCATATCTATGATTATATTAGTAGGGACTAATAAGGATTATTATCTTGAAACAGTTTAAATTGTTCAGTGTATAAATTTACATGCATCAATTATATATTCCAAGAAACTCATAAGGAAAATCTTTATTATTTTTGTGAATGATCTAGGCAAAGTGTCTGAAAAATGTTGTCAAGATCTTTTATGTTTTAAAATAATTTGTTCTAACAAATCCTTAAATGTATTTAGAAACTTGCAAAACGTATAATTAGTTTAATGTTTTGATACACGTGTATTAAATGCATAGCTCTCTAATGTAACCAAATCAAGATAAACCTATTTTATTTTAACTTAAAAATCACCAAGTTGGTTAAGTACAAAGTTACCAATTGTTGTTTGGAGGTGATACATAACCTAAAATTTTGATCATGAATATCTCACTAACTATGATTTTCACCGGGAAGAGAAATCATGTCTTTTGCCCGTTGCTCGAAGTGCCCCTCAAAACACTGCTTGCTTTTTTCTTCCATTTTGATTAGGTTAAGTTAAACTGCAAAAAAAGATAATACGAGCAGATCATAGCAGCGATGGGCGAGTACGGTACATTTAATGCACAAAGACTAATTTTTCTTATTAGCAAATGTCCAATGTTTACTAGTAATAATACCTCTTTCAAGATTCTCTGTGTTAATAATTTTGATATGGCGACACTTTAAAAAATTACGTTAACAAAACCTACTTCAATTATGCTGTCAGTGTAAATGAAATGAACATTGTCAATCACTGAATCATTTTCAGGATCAAAAGATATTCTATACTCCTCATAAAACTAGTTTCTTATAACATTCCTCTTTGTCCAACCACTTAAAGAGGACTGTGACAATGAGGTGTTAAAAATTTACAATAAGAAAAAATAAACCAGATTGAGTTTCTTAAAAAGTAACTTTATATCGGTAGGTAGTAGAGCCCCGCTAAAGTGGTAGGTGGTAGAGCCCAGCTGAAGCTATTTTTGGTTTCAGCATGAATCGGTCGGCTCCTCCCGGGTAGTACCACCGCTCTCATAGAAAACTGACGTGAAATAACAGTGCTTGCATTGTTGTGTTTTGTTCAGTCATTGAGAGAGCCGGAGGCCCACCTCCCTTCCTCTTTCCTTCTCCTCCCCCTTCTCCCATATACAGGCTGGCAACGCACTTGCGACGTCCCTGATATCGCTACTGTCTATGGACGGTGGTGATCACTAAACATCACGTGACCCACCAGTTCGTTTGCCTCCTTTGATATATAAAAAAAAATATTTTGAATTTTAGGTACCATTTACCCTGGATTGATGGTGACCTCTGCGACATTATACAATGTCATGCAGTTCCTGAACATTACTATAGACATCAGAAATGTCTGTGTATTCTTGGCACCATTCTTCTCATCTCTCACAACAATTGTTACTTATTTGCTCACTAAGGAACTAAAGGTGAGTTTTTGTCTTGTTCAGGTTTTATCCTGAATCGTGGATTTTAACAGTGATGCATGAACAAACAAAGAGACAGACATACATCTAAAATAATTGAAGTGTATTTTAATACTTATTCAAAGATACCTGTAACAATTTTTTTATTAAAATAAAAAAAATACAGATACCTGATGATTAGATTTATATTTCTATTATATGTGTAGATATTGTATTTTTTTTCCTTAACAGTAGTACTCCTTAACATATAGTACAAGTGATAAGCATGGAGGTTTTAATTAGGCATTACATTTCACTGACAATTAAAGAACCTAAATTAACAGGATGAAGGTGCTGGACTGGTGGCTGCTGCGATGATAGCCATCGTGCCTGGATATATAAGTCGCTCGGTCGCTGGCAGTTACGATAATGAAGGCATTGCCATTTTTTGTATGCTCCTCACCTATTATTTCTGGATTAAAGCTGTGAACACTGGAACAATACTGTGGGCCACGTTAACTGCTCTTGCCTACTTTTACATGGTATGAACTTATATTTAGTTATTAAATATATCAAGTGGACAAAACATCTCTGCAATAATAGTTGTAACTCACTCCAACATAATTTTATTAAACAATAGGTGAGATGGGTAACCTGTATTATATTAAATACAGTGGATTTCATTTATAACAACCACAGTTATAGTGTCACATTTATGTCGTTTACATACTTTCGTAGTAAATTCATTCAGATATAGCATCAATTTCGTGTAGATCGATTTGTTGTTATGAACCATTAGTGACGGATACCTAGAAATTCACTGTGCATATTGTGACTGAGTTGGCAGAAGAAAAACAAATTGATATACTGGCTTTTTTTATAGGTAAGACTACTTAGCATTGAATGCTAAAAAGTACTGTTTATTTGGTAAAAGCAACATTCTTTTAAATATTGAAAAAAAAAAATTAAAAATTAATTTGTCACGGTACCCCTGGCACATGTGAAATATCGAAATTCTTTGAATAAAATGTATCTCAAATTCTCGAATTACACTATAGGTATGCAAGCTCAGTGTGGCAAGAGAGATTGCGCACAATCGCTTGCGCATGGCATTGCGTCGCCACGCCAACAATTAGGTTTACCCGTGCGTATACATGTTTCACATGACTAATGGAATATACCTTACAGCATATACAAGGAACTAAATTTAAACAATGCACTATAACACATTTTTTCAATGACACCAGTGTATAACATAGATGGATAAATAAATATGTACATGATTTTTCGCTATTTTGGATATACGAAGGACATTAAAGTGGACCCTCCAAATTCTTATAATGTAACCGAAATCCACTGTATAATTTTTTGAAAGAATTAAAAAATTGTAGACTGCACACACACATAATTAAATCAGATACAGGAGCAACTGAATATGGGGTGACATCTTCATAATCGATTTATTATAAAAATTCTCAATCTTTAGGTTTGTTGTTTACAGGCAGGCCTAGTGGACATTGCTCAAATTTTAACAAATGCTATACATAAAATTTCCTTATGAATCATTGTGTCTTCTGATGAAAATCGGATGAAAATTTGTTCAGTAGTTTTTGAGTTTATCATGAACAAACAAGACAGAGGTCTTTGTTTTATACTATGTAATGAAAATATTTGTATTATGATAACATAATAAAACTTTTCTATTTTTCAAAAATCTATGATCTATGCTACACAGCCATCTGGTAGATCTTCAGCTAAGTATCTTCTTGTAAATATTATCAAAATCCAAAGAAGAAATCGTAGAATTTTTGTGGCTATGTCTAACATGTTCCATTGATTTTGAACATAAAATAATGATAAATTAATCATTCATATCTTTAAATGTGTAATACAATATTTGATTGATTTAATCTTCAAGGTGGTAGTGCATCATACTTTCAGTGTGTAATATGATAAATTACTACTTGTCTCACAAATCGATCATAGAAAAATAATATGAGAGATTCACACTTGCAAGTTCAAATAGCTTGCTTGTTTTTGCGCTTTCATACAATTCTTACATATTATAAAAGACTATTTCTCATGTCTGATTGTTAATACTACTGATTTTTTTTATACTTTTTTTTTTTAATATCTACATTATAGGTATGTTGTTTCGAAAGTATATATTGTTAAAAGAAATTTAAAACAAAGTCAAGTTATTACCAATACATCTTGTTCCCATGCTTTAGGTTAATTATCACAATTATTGTTGGCACTATATCACAAATAGTGTTTATATTGAAATCAGAATCATAGCTTTGACGTGACAAAGCAAAGCAAAAACGTAAATGTGACATGTTAAACATTATCCTTAATTTAGCCAAGTGATTTCTTCATGATAACTAAGTATTTTATATCATTTAATTTTGTTCCACTGAACAAGGTAGAAAAATTGTATGCAAAAAAGTTCTGTGATAAATCTTTATATAAGTATAATTATATTCTTCTGTCCACGATTGACTGAACTCTTAAACGGGGGACAGATTTTTATGAAATTTTCTGTGTTTGTTCAGGTCGATTTAAGAATGGCTTAGATTCACAATTGAACCCGAAAGGTGGTGCTGTGATTGACTTTTAGGATTTTTTATTATTAAGGCAGGACATCGTCCGCCGGGCCCACTAGTATTTATATATAAGCCGCGTAGGGTATTATTACAAAAAAGTTGAATACTTGCTTTATAAAAGTTTGGGTATTAAATGCACCGTTCGACATCTTGCTCTGTTGTCTCACTTTGGTTTGGTTAGGTTAGATTTGCGTAAAACGATAACACGATCTTGCCGCGCAGCGATCAGCAAGCGCGGTGCATTTAATACATAACTATCCAAACTTTGTTAAAACAAGTATTCTGTACGTATTTATCTTTTTTGTAATAACATGGGTAAAGTTTACAAAGCTTTATTAAAGAAAACCGTAATAATTATGTAGAACACACAGGTGAAGTCGCGTGTACAGCTATCTTTTATTTATAAATAAAATTATCCAAAATTATTTTAATCTAAAGATATGTGTAGAAATTTTAATACTTGCATGTTTAAATAAGTGGCAATTATTTCTTACATACATTAGTTCACTTATTTGACTTCTTGTATATATGTTACTCAGCTTTATAAATAATATTCTTATCAATATCACTATAATAATTATTCGAACACGTACAAATAGCCACCCGTGTTTCTATAGTACAGCCCTTGTCAATCTTTTTGGCCACTCAGAATATAGCCCTAAGCTCAACCTTGTACATAATATTGTACAGTCTCGATGTTATACATACGTATTTATACCTAAATTTGTGTTCTGCGCAACTATACTCAGAGCGATTTAAATATGTATAAGGTGATTGTAACAGGTGAAATTTATGACTATAATTAGGTATCGTCATGGGGTGGCTACGTGTTCTTAATAAATCTGATACCACTGCACGTGCTCGCGTTGATGATGCTCGGTCGTTTCTCTGCGCGCGTGTACGTCGCGTACAGCACACTCTACTGTGTCGGTACGATACTGTCTATGCAGATATCGTTTGTTGGCTTCCAACCGGTGCAGAGCTCTGAACATATGTTGGTAAGTCACTAATTATCTAATGCAGTAATTTCTTAGGGAAACAACAGGTTTTTGGGAATGATTTATATTTGTCATTGAATTATTTATACTTGTCATAGGATTATTTATATTTGTCATTGAATTATTTATACTTGTCATAGAATTATTTATACTTGTCATAGGATTCTCTATATTTGTCATAGAATTATTTATATTAGTCATTGAATTATTTTGGCTGTTAAATAATGCCACCAGTACAGATTTTGTTTTTAATTCTATGTAAATATAAATCAGTCATCAAATGTATATAAGCGTATCACTTCAGAACGACTTGAAGCGATGATGGCTTCGTTGATAGCGTATTTGAACATCGTGTCGATAAACGTAGGTTCGAATCCTAGCAACTGAGTCGCAACTCTTAGCGAAGAAAAACATCGCTATGAAAACAGCGAAGTGGTAGGGCATTTTTCTAAGTCCGCCGCCCACTAGCTACTATCCTCAAGTTGAAAATCTGTCCGGTAGCTACACTCGAGAAACTATCTCCTCTAGGTTTAACGTGTTTACCATCTTGGAACACACAGTATGTGTGTGAGGGAATGGATGTGATTTATATGAGGTATACATGTACGTATACGAAGTAATGAAATTATATTCAATTATTATAAATGATTTGACATTTTGCAATGTAAATCGATTATAAGATATAATACACCGTAAATTAAATTAGTAAACGAAGTATTATGTTTATAGGCCCTAGGAACGTTTGGTCTATGTCAACTGTACGCTTTCGCACAGTACCTTCGGGAGCGTCTCTCGCCAGCTAACTTTGAGCTGCTGTTCAAGGCACTGCTTACCACTCTGCTGGCGACCCTCGGTACTTTTATCGTCGCTCTGTCCATCACCGGTTCGTATTTATCCTTGAAAGTCTTGCTGATCTAGTAGTTTGAGGGATGGAAAATCAATCCGGTGTCCTCAGATTTAAAGACACGTACCGACGAATTTTTCGGAAATTCGCGTACATCTACTAATTGAAATTGGTAACAATATCGGCTAATGGTGAAGGAAAACATCGTGAGAAAACCTGAAGCTGAGCAATATTTTTATAGTACTACTATATGTGGGAAAACAAAAGCTGTCAATTTTTCAAGTTTGAAATCGTCAATACGTGGGCTGGTGTTGTGATTATCTCCAGGAACATGTCTTATCAGGAAGAGGCCTATGTCTTATATATGGCCTAGTCCTACAGCTCTTACGGGCTGATGATTATGATCCTTCAAAAATGAAGTGAAAAGGTATTTTAGTAGGTATACATGACGGTGAAAACTGACGAAGGGTTTCACTATCAATCGCCGCTACTGTTTTATCTACTTTGTTTTTTTTTTGTATATACATTTCTATGTTCCAAGTCCACGTGTATACATCATTTACAGTAGTCTTGGTATCTACTCTGGTTACAAACCGTATAGCAGATATCACAATTTCTTATAATCACTACCATACCAAACAGTGACTTAGACATATCTAATAAATAAAAACTTCATAGATTATCATCTGTTGTGTGTTCATTTGATCAGCCGTGGTGAAAAAGGAATAAAATCCACAATAATCATTTCCCAAGTTCCATTCTGTATCATTTTATAATGCTCACTTGACATGCTAAGGGTGTCCAAGTTATTTCTCTTGAGAATAATTTACCAATACCAGATTACCAGATATTTTACTATCTGCTCACCACTTAACCCCAGCAGACATGGTTTTT
Source organism: Antheraea mylitta (assembly GCA_014332785.1). NCBI lineage: Eukaryota > Metazoa > Arthropoda > Insecta > Lepidoptera > Saturniidae > Antheraea > Antheraea mylitta. The sequence continues at coordinate 4,833,628 of JACEII010000015.1, forward strand.
AAATGTTGAATAATCTGTAATTGGAGTATTAAAACACAATACAAAAATTGACATGGAAGATTTAAAGATCATACCGACTAATATTATCAGAAGGAATGATACTAGAAAAGCTGTTACTAGGTTAAATACGGTATGTTCTAGACATGAATGAGTACAAACATAGCGGTAAACCCAATTTCTGATATTGTTATCTATCTGGTTTAGATATGGGTAACTAACCAGGTTAAAATTCACGGTATGGTTAAAAACCCAGTTAACATCAATGTATCCCTATTTCACATAGAAAAATGTAAAATGTTTATTTTCACCTGGCTAAACCAAATAAAATTCGAAGTAACTTCGCTTTTAAAACATTCTGGGAACACCCAGAACTGTGAAATATGGGTAACTACCCATATCTAATTGAGACCTAACCATGTAAAGCTATTTTCTTAAGGACTCTTCATTGACAATCATGTTAGGTTTTAATTATCTTATTATAATACCTCTGCAGTTATCTGTAACAATTGTTCTTAATCGATTTCTGTGCTACATGTCGTTCATTTGTTTCGTTGAACCATAAATCTATAAGAATAATAGATGTCATAATATTGACTTATATGCTGAATTTCATTAGTGAACGTTAAGCTACTTAACCTTGATTGGTGGATTAATATTCAAAGAAACATTATTTCATAGTTACAATATCTTTAGTAATGTAGTATGGTAGTATAGAGAAGTTTGTTGGTTGCAGGAAAAATTTCCCCATGGACAGGCAGATTCTACTCTCTATTGGACCCGTCTTATGCTAAGAACCACATTCCTATTATTGGTAAGTGTATTATTGTATAGAAATTACGAAGGCTATGTAATAATCTAACAAATATTTGATATATATAATAGTTACTTATTAAATGAAAACCCTGAAATATCTAATATAATGTAAAAAAATATTCATACTAGTTTATAAATGCGAAAATAACTCTGTCTGTCACACTTTCAAGACCAAACTACTGGACTGCTTTAATGAAGTTTAGTGCAGAGCCTGATAAAGGACATAGGCACATACTTTTTAGTGTGTAGTCCGGTGAAGCTGTTAAGACCTTGCTAGGTCAATAGCGTAGTTTGCTACTTTAAACTTTTTAATGCGAAAAAATGGTTGTAAGGGGTTTAAAGGGGGGATGAAAAGTTGTATGGAAGTGTCGTCATTTTTAGAACTAAAAGCTTGGAACTTATTTTTGATGCTGTTGATTCGATATAAATAAATATGACATTCAAAGATTGTGAAAGTTTTACTCTCAAGGATGTAAAATAAAACTAGGAAATAGGGGATGAGAGTTTGTATGGAAATATGTAAGGTTCCACCCCAGTTAGCAAAATTCTTTCAATGTTATATAGTTCATTTATCGAGGAAGACTATAGGCTATATATCATCATGCTAAGACCAACAGGAAAGGAGCACCCCAATGAATAATGTGTCAAAATCGTTTTTTTTTTCTTTTGAGAACAATACCGTGAGTTTTAGCACAAAGTCATTATTCCACGCGGAACAGAAGCAAATTTTTCCAAACATATAAGTCACATCAAAATAAAAGTGACATAACACCCAAGTCGTAAAAGTGTTAGATTATAAATATGGCAACACAGATATTTTTGTGACTATTTTCTCCGACTTTATTTAATTCGAATCGAGACAAAGGTTTACGCTAATAAATAGATCAACCGTATTTTTCGTGTTTTCATTTTATACTAATTTTATACATTTTATAGATTAATCACTAAATTAAATCATGTGTAATTTGATAAAGAAGTATACATGTCGCTTGTAATTGAGATTATCTAGATAACCATTGCTATTTGTAGGTATAAAGTAATTTTGAATCAAATAAAAATTATGTTACTAAGCTTACTAAAAGTGTGTTCTTTTATGTTTTTTTTTTTCGAAATGTCTACGCTATTGACCCATCAAGGTCTTAACAGCTTCACCGGACTACTAAGGTGAGCGCTTAAGGCACTCAGCCGATTTTATTTTGGCAACCAGCTCAAGGGTGCACGGCACACCTCGGCTTGGCTGTTGCATGCAAAATCGCGACCTATCTTAGCTAACACCTAGCTAACTATTCATATATGTATGAGTTGTTGAAACGTATATGTGTACCAAGCATACACGCCTCAACAAATCCTCCATATATTTATTATCGGAAAATTGAGAGTTTTTCAGTTCGATAAGGGAAAAAAGTAAACCCTTCCACTTTCATGTGTAAGCGTGTAGCCGTGCACGTGTGTGGGGGTGATCGTGTAGTGTTGTAGCAGTGATGTATATTTGTGTGTCACCGTATCGCGCAAGTAACGCACTCAAGGGCTCCCTACCGAGGGATCGAACCTAGGCTTGAGCCGCTGCAGTGGGAGGCCTAATCGGGTGTGCGGGAGCGAAATTAACCCCCAGACCACGGCGGCGTGATCTGTGGTTACGTGGGCGTGGGCGTGGGAACGCTCTGTTTCGAGGGACAGGCTGGTACTGATCGTTCGCTGACGTGATTAAATCAGGAGGGTCGGTAAAAATGCATCGCGGACGTCTTTTATAACGCGCAGCGTTAGGGACGCGGTTCTTTTATGTTACTTGAAGGACTTGGTCTGTAGCTTTCATTTGTGTTACAATCATAAGACATGTGATTACTTAATACCAAGTAATTTTATGGTCGAAAAGGAAACCTATACAATAATTTTACATTATTATAATTATGCAAATATAATAATTGAGTCGCTAAATTTAAAATTGCATGTCACAGTGGATACTAAAATCTTATTACTCACAAGAAGACCAAAATCCAATTAGTTGTGTTGTGTCACATTTCAAAATGAACTAAATTCAATTTTAATCGTTATTATGACATGTTTCGGGGGTGTAAGGGGTGTCGAGTAACATCTTAAGACTTGAGACACACAAGCCAACCTCACCTGCACGTGGTGCACCCTGCTGATCAACGAACGAGGCAATGGCGATAGCGGGGTGGTAGGGTTATACAGCCCGACTGGGTCGCAACCACCATGTACATGGCGAAAAAGCCCGTCATAGTGACTCGCTTCTGTGCGTCGCGTTTCGGGATCAGCCTGTGCATATCCAGTACCGGGTGACTTTCGTCATTATGGCCGGCATGACAGCTGCGACCGACGATGGATGATCTGTCTCGCGGTGGTCGCCACTGTTCCTGGATTGTACTATGCTTACCATCAGGCATAGTGCAGTCACTTTGTCGTGCTTCAATAAAAAAAAAATGTTTAATTTTTTAAAGATTTCCAATTTGTATACACCGACAATGAAATTCAAGTTTTGTCCAAGTTTTGTCGTTTACAAACTTTCCTGATTTTTGTAACTGCCCACTCTCTCAGCGGTTTTGTATCAAGTTGTAACATCACAACAAACAAATTGAGAAAATATGAACCTGAGAATTCTTCTTATAGTACTACTGTATGTGGGAAAGCATAGAAGATGTAGATTTCGCAGAGTTTGTAAATGTTGATATGTCTGATGCTTGTTCACCAATCATCAGGTTATGCCCATACCTTCGTTTGGGAAGAGGCCTATGGCCCTTCAGTGGGTCTCTCACAGGCTGATGATAATTTTTCACTTGGAGAGTTTTATAATATATTGCTTCGTTATACCTGCAGCATCTGTATCGGAGCATCAGCCCACCTCATGGTCATCGTTCTACTTTGACTTGCAAGTGCTGGTGTTCTTGTTCCCAGCGGGATTGTACTTCTGCTTCAGTAAGCTCACCGACGCCAACATATTCATCATACTCTACGGAGTGTTGAGCATTTATTTCGCTGTAAGTCCGTTGGGTTTTCACTCTTGTATAACCTAGATTTTGTGATTCATTTTACAGTTTTATTTGAAAATTTTCATAAAAGCCTTAAAAATCATATTAAATATAAATAGCTTATTTAGACTTTTTTAATAATACTGAATTGTAAAATTTACTAAATATGGTTGTTGATATTAAAGGAATTAATAACATTTTACTATAATTAATTTAATAGTTCATATATACCAAAATTAAAGAACATGTATATTTTAGTTACACATTCAATAAACTTCTTAATAAAATCGATCAATTAGCTACAGTAAGAAATACACTTCATAACGCATGACGTCATATTCATCCCAAAAAAATATATATATTTTAAAAGTTATGAATAATGTAAAAAAAGTTAAAATGGTCCCTTGATGTAACATTTTCATAGCAATAATACATGATGCATTTAAATATTGTGTCAATGTTGGTATACGTTAGGAAAGGATACAATGCTTGATAAAATATGATGACAAATGAAGCTTGAGAGTGTTGAAACGTGTTGAGTATCCATTGAATATTCCACAGATTCCGCTCAATGAATTATACACTTTGATCGCTGATTAACTCACTTGACTCTTACCACCTCTCTATTATCGACAAAACTACACTGACCTGTTATCATCCGTCTCCAACAGGGTGTCATGGTCCGTCTTATGCTGGTTCTTGCTCCAGTCATGTGTATTGTATCAGGGGTCGCCGCTTCGAGCCTTTTAAGTCTTCACGTGAAAGATATAGAGCCGAAAGTCGAAAAGCCCGAGAAGAAGAAGAAACACGAGAATAATTTGGTGTTTCGTTCAGAGGTAAAATGCTACACGCAAATAATTTTATAGGGACCGCGTACATCAAACTAAATTTATGTTATTAAATGTTGAAAATTAAACTTTATCCGAAGTAAGGGGCCTCTCGGGAGTCTAAAATCACTAAAGTTTGCTTAAATTATACTTGAAAAACCCCTGAGAGCTTTTCTTAAAGTGTTCCAAATTTGTTCCATTTGTTATGTAATTTTTGCTTTGGAAATATTTTTAAAATGAAAGGAGCAAATTTTTTGCAACTAATAGTTTGAGATCTTTGTTTAATTGTAGGTAAAAAAAACTAGGAACACAATAAATTTCATTAACTTGATAACATAAACATCCATTATTTACAATCAAAATCGAACAGCGATTGTTGTCTCTATTCGATCATACAGTAGCAATTTAATCGTATTTGAATTATTTGAGACAGCAATTTGACAAACTTACTGTGGAATTTTATGTAAAATTGCTGTGGAATTTAATGCATTTTTTTGCTTTGGAATTTAACGGATATTTGATGTGGAATTTAACATATATTGACTGTGAAATATAACATATATTTGCTATGGAATTTGATTAACATTTTCTATGGAATTTATAATATATTTGCTGTGAAATTTAACAGATATTTGCTGTGGACTTTGACGGCAATTTGCTGTAGTATTTAACAGATATTTGCTCTGCAATTTGACGGATATTTGCTGTGAAATAATTATTTAGGTGATTTATAGTATAATGTTGTCCGTGCAGGTGGGTGCTCTGTTCGTGTGCGTGCTCGGATGCTTGCTGCTGTCGTACGTGTTCCACTGCACGTGGGTGACGTCGGAGGCGTACTCGTCGCCCTCCATAGTGCTGTCTGCGCGTGCACACGACGGCGCCAGGATCATATTCGACGACTTCCGCGAGGCCTACACCTGGCTCAAGATGAACACTGCTCAGGTATGTTGATCATCATATCTATAGTGATAATCTTATTTAGATTCTTAGCATATTAGTCAATTAGCAGTTCCACCTTCAACATAGTTTCTTTAAGTTTGCTTCACGTATGATAAAAGAACTGTCATTTTTTAGGAAATATTATTGTACTACTACAACTTTGTAGGTGGTAGAGCCACGCTGAAGTTATTACTGGTGTCAGCATGAATGAGTCGGCTCGTCCAGGATAGTACCACCCTCTCACAGAAAACCAACATAAAGTAACAGTGCTTGCATTGTTGCGTTTCGTTCGGTCAGTGAGAGCGCCGGAGGCAGCCACTCCTCTCTCTTACCCCTTCCCCCAAACACAAGCTGGCGATGCACTTGCGACTCTCCTAGTGTTGCAGTGTCGGTGGTGATCACTGAACATCAGGTGACCCATCGGTTCATTTGCCTCCTATGACATAAAAAAAATCATAGCTATGGAAAGAAGAAATACAAAAAAAAAGCATATAGAAAGCTAATGTGACCACTTGACAAAGGCAAAGAGCCACATGTTATATAGCCATGTTTTTTTTTTTACCAAAATATTTATCAAATCGACTTTGTCAAACTTCATAGTGTTGTTAATTTTAAGACAGGGTTGGGGTGTTGTGGGAGTCCGATTCTCGCTTCCGTGGGGTTCGGACGCGTGCGCAGTGCTCTTCCGTTGTGGAATTTTTATTCGAGTTCTCGTTCGATTTTTCGTTCAGTTTTCGCGACGTGTTTACGCGTTCGTAAATTCACGACGGAAGATCGGTATCTCGGTACGTTTTTATTATCACGTTTCTTTGCGACGTTCAAAGGAGTCAATCGAAAGGCGTTCTTTTCAGAACGCAGCAAACTGCACTTTTCGGTGCAATTATAATCGCACTTTTCAGTGCGTCCTGCGTGTCTCCGTGTGCTGCGTGTCGCCGGTTCGCGTTCCAGGGAGTCCAGCGCTTCGTGGTTCGAGCTCCGTGTCGTCTGCAGCCGAAGAAAGAAGTGTTAGGGCCTCCCCCTAGGCACTGTAGGTCCCCTGTGAGGCATTGCACTTCGCCCACAGTTTCCTTTTGGCCCGGACTCCGGAGTCCGTTAAATTCAAAAAGGCGCGCCCCCCTGCCCCTCTGGCAGGGAGGTTTTACATGTCTTCCCCCGCCCCGCACCCCTCCTCAGCCTCCGATATGGCCCACCTCACTTCCGAACAGCGCGAGTCTGCGCGCTTTCGGAAGTTCATATCCAAATTTTGTCCCGACATCATCACTGAGTATGACCGGTTTTGTACTCAGATGGAAGATTATTTCAGGGGCGGTCCAGAGCCCACGCTCGTCTCCGCCACGAAAGGAAACCTCGAGGGGAATTCTTTCGCGGCACTCCTGCAGGAGGACCTTCAGTCCTCCGGGAGTACCCTCCCTGCCCCGACCTCTTATCGTTCCTCGGATGAGGAAGGCTCCGACATGGAGCAAGACCCCCCTGCCGGGAACGACGGCTTCACCGTCGTCTCCCGCAAGTCCAAACCGCGCAAGAAGCGCGCCAACTCTGCCTCTGCCTCAGACTCCGAGGGCCCTCTGCCCTCGAAAATCGTGAACGTCCGTGGCACGAAAGTGCCAAAGACGTCACCCACGCCCTCCGTTCCGGCTCCCTCGCAAGCTGCGAGTCCCGCAGCTTCGAGAAAGAAGCCCCGTCCCCCGCCACCCGTCACGATCCAGGACAAGGCGTCCTGGCTCGACATCTCCGACCTCCTGAAGGAGGCCGAGATCCCCATAGCCTCTGCCACGAGTACCCGTACGGGTATTCAGGTAAAGGTTAATTCCTCCGACGCCCATCGCGATCTTACACGCCTTCTGCGTGCTAAAAAGATCGCATTCTTCACATATGCGCTCGAAGAAGAGCGCATGTTACGCGTAGTAATACGCCGAGTCCCAGCCCATATTTCCGTGGATGATATCCACGAAGACCTCAGGGAACAGAGGTTCCCGGTCCGTGAAGTCCACCGCATGCGTTCTGCGCGCAATCGTACGCCCTACGATATGGTGCTCGTTATTCTCGAGCGCAATGTCGAGGGCAAAAAAATCTTCAATATCTCGACCCTCTGCGGCCTCTCCGGCGTCACCGTTGAGCCGCCGCGTAAGACGTCCGTACCCTCGCAGTGTCACAACTGCCAGGAATACGGACACTCCGCACTTAACTGCTACCTGAAGCCCAGGTGCGTTAAGTGCCTAGGCGAGCACTCCACTTCGAAGTGCTCGCGCACCAAAGACTCGCCCGATCCTCCGAGTTGCGTCTTGTGCCGCGGCGTGGGTCATACCGCGAATTATCGCGGTTGTCCCCGCGCCCCGCGTACAAGACAGCCCCGATACGCGAGGCAGGTTTCGCCCTCCAGGGCGCCTGCGGCGTCTACCCGCCCCCGCCCCCCGCCTCTCGACTCTCGACAGGCATTTCCGAGCCTGCCGCGCGCGACACGCGCGCCGGCAGCGTCCGCTCCTGCGCCTAACGCAGCCCCTCTCCCCGCGCGGGCCCCTCAGGCCCCGTGGTCGCCGCAGATCGCAGCTCGAGTCGATCCTCGACTCCAGGTGGCGAAGCCTTCACAGGCTGACCCCGCTGTGTCCCTCTCCGGCATGGACTGGTCCGCCCAGTTATTAGTCTTCCATGAGATCTCCGAGATCTCAGCGTACGACGAGGTCGGGAACGACCCCCAAACAGGGCCCCATTCGCGCGATCGCGAAGTTTCCCGCCATTGCGGCAACGATACAGCGGTTGGGCCGTGCCGCCGTCGCGAAATAATAATAATTTTCAATATAAGAAAGAGTAAACTCGTATGTTTACGTCTCTCTTCCCCTTAAAAAAACCGTTAAGTAATAATAACATTAGTCTATTTTTAGATCCCGACGCCGGCGTCGTTCGCTTAAACTGTAAATTAGATCTCTTTAAATTTTCTGTGGCCGGCCACATCGCGACTCTCTGTCTCGTGCGTCACAGGCAGTGAGCTCTCGTTTTATTACCCGCACACTATTTGTTCGCGTAATCCTGGCAGTATTTTTGTCCGTAATTACCCGGGTAATTGCAAAAATATTGTCTCGTGATACAGTACTCACCCACATCGATTTTACAAATACATAGTTATTCAGACACGCATCTAACACACTTGTGGAAGGGTTATTTTGTGAAAGATTTTTTCCCTTATCGAACTGAATCGAGTAGATTTAGTTTACCTCACTTCGAATTACATGTTGTGTTCTTGTATCATGCAATTTTAATTGCATGATCCAAGAATGGATACATGTATAGCTTAGCATAGTTTAGCTAGGTCAGATCGGGTTTTTCAAGGTAACGGCCAAGCCGAGGTGTGCCGTGCACCCTTGAGCTAGTTACCAAAAATAAAATCGGCTGAGTGCCTTAAGCGCTCGCCTTAGTAGTCCGGTGAAGCTGTAAAGACCTTGCCAGGTCAATAGCGTAGTCAGTTCGAGAAAAAAAAAAAAAAAAATGTTAATTTTATGTAAGCCAATCGGGAATAGTGTTGGTATGGTATCAAGTCAAGTTGAGTAACGTTACTTTTGATTTATTTGATTGACGAAAAATTTTATAATTCATTTAATTATTATAAATCGTTATTGGTATAATAAATACTTTGATATAAGTAGAAATCTAATTTGCCCTATAAATCAAAGTCAGGTAAAGGCTGAGGGCTTTCCAATTATAAATGTATGACTTAACAAGGTTAAATATTCTACTGTGTAGTCGTTTGTAAAATTTAATTGGGGAATATAGGCTTGTGAATGTGTACCAGGATGCAAAAGTGATGTCGTGGTGGGACTACGGGTACCAGATAACGGCGATGGCAAACCGGACCGTGATCGTGGACAACAACACGTGGAACAACACCCACATTTCTCGTGTCGGACAAGCGATGGCGTCCACCGAGGACAAGGCATACGAGATCATGCAGGAGTTGGATGTGGACTACGTGCTTGTCATATTTGGTGGGCTCGTCGGGTACTCTTCAGACGGTCAGTTCATCTATATATATAGAAACCCAGTGCCATGATGTTTGTCCATGATGAACTCTGAAACGATTCAATTGAGCTTCATGTAACCCACTCCCACAACTGGAATAGTTACTTTTGGCTAATGCTAACACGCAGCGGAGCTCTCAAAAGGAAAAAGAAAGGATTTTGAAATATTCTTCATTAATGCTCCGCTCTTATTGATCTTAGCGTGATAATATATAACCTTCGTCTATAAATAAGCTATCTAACACTAAAATAATTTTTCAAATCGGACCTGTAGTTCCTGAGATTACCCCCTACAACGTCATAAACTTTACCTCTTTATAATATTAGTATAGGAGTATAAGATAATGCTTGAATCATGATTGTTATAGTTATCAAGTGGTAGCTTTTTTTTTAACTTTATTTTTGGCAATCAATTTTTTTTGAGGTTATTACTGCCATTGTCACGTAGTGAATAATATTACAAGTGTCGTACGATCATTTAAATATTAAGCGTCGTGTGAATTAATATTCTAACAAGATGGTGGATCCCTTGTTAGAACCTTCCAGGGAGGTTTTGTGGCATTTCAGAATTGCATGCTCCGTGGTACTATTTTCCATTCACTTTACTTATGCACAATAAACTAACTATATTACGAAAAACACAAATTTACAAAATATAGAGTCAAACAACATAAGATTATGAATAAAATATAAAATCCACTACATGACAGACTAAAATCCCGCCAAAAACTCTCAGGTGGTAGTTTTAACGTCCGTAATTACCTTATTAGAGCGTAAATTGAATAAAGTATATTTGATTTTGGTTTTGACCCACCAGTGACGGCTTAGGTTATTGTAGTGGTTCGAACCCAAAGCAACTCGAGTCATTATTACTTCAAAGCTTTATATGTTATAGATTTAAAGTGGTAGTTTTGATGTTCATAAGTACCTAATCAAGGCCTAAATATATATAGCTCTGGATCATTATAGGGATTCAAATACACAGCCACAGACTCATTCTCACTTTTGTACTGAATCTTATAGATATAAACAAGTTCCTATGGATGGTCCGCATCGGTGGCAGCACGGACCGAGGTGCTCATATCCGTGAAGCAGACTACTATACACCATCCGGAGAGTTCAGGGTGGATGCAGACGGTTCCTCAACACTACTCAACTGTCTCATGTACAAGATGAGTTACTATAAATTCGGACTCGTCTACACAGAGGGCGGTGAGTTTCACAATTGAATAACCTTTATTAGTGAAGGTAGACCCACGCTGAAGCTATTACTGGTTTCAGCATGAATGTGTCGGCTCGCCTCCGGTACTACCATCCAACACTTGCATTGTTTCGTTTCGTTCAGTCAGTGAGAGCGCTGGAGGACCACCTTCCCTCCCCTTCCTTCCTCTCCACCCTTCCCCTTCCCCCCTCTCCGCCCTTCCCCTTCCCCCCAAACACAGGCTGGCAACATAGTAGCAACTAGGTAACTAGCATGTTAGATTGCCTCCTGATATAAAAAAAACTACCTCAATAGGTAGTTCATGGTTTTTTTTTGTTATGTAAAATGTGTGTCCAAAGAGTGATTTAAAAGGGTTCTGAACTGATTTTTTTAAACTATATTTTGCTTATAATGTGTGTATATTGTTTTATGGACCGTGTTACTTGAAACATTGTACATTTTTGTACAGCCTTATTTGCCTTTCACTATGTAATTATGATTCGTGGTTAGCCTTTTTTTTGTACTGAATACTAAGATATTGTATGATGTTATCAGGTCGGCCACCTGGTTTCGACAGAGTCCGTGGTGCCGAGATCGGTAACAAAGACTTCAACCTGGACGTCCTCGAGGAGGCCTACACCACCGAGCACTGGCTCGTCCGTATATACAAAGTGAAACCGCTCCCCAATCGGGGCGTTTGAGTTCATGTACTAGTCTTTATACAGGTGTGTGGTCCGAGCTCACTTCCACTAGATCTATGCAGTTGCTACGTTTGTACAAGAACTTTATTATCAATGAATACTTCGTGGCTTTGGTTTCGTGGAAACAGTTTTTTTCTTTTTTTTGTTTCACGAAAACTGAATTTTACAACTAATTTAAATAAAAGTTAAATTACATACAACAGTTGTCGAGGTTAAGTAACAACATAAGTAAGGTTAACAACAATGTTAACCTCAACACCGTTGTACGGATTCTAAGTTAAGTATGTTAAATTTTATCTTCACAGCTTAAATACTATGGAAATGAATAATGATATGTAGCCTATATAGAACAATCAAAAAATCTTGTATTCCGGTGAAGTCGTTAAGACCTTGCTAGGTCAATAGCGTAGTCAGTTCGAGAAAAAAATAATCTCTCGACAAGTAAAAGTCTCATTAAATTAGTTCAGTAGTTTTTAAGATTAGTCTGGAGAAACAATAATCAATAGATTAATTTGTTTTTTTTTCAAGCAACAGTACGGTACTATACGGTACTTTAATACATAAGTTACATAATACTGGTGCTGAAAGTCATATAAAGTCAAGAAGCTCAAATTGCAATCACTATGTGTTCATGTTAACCAACTTAATATATAGTTTTTAGATTCTTTAGAAGTTATTTCCGCTCAATAGGTTCTATATTAAAATGATAGAAGCTTGCTTTTAATCCTTTTAGCATATTGTGAAAAGGCTAATTGACTAATATTTACAGTTTTTCAAATATATCTTAGTTGTTTAGTCTTTTCACTAAAGTATTTATCACACACTACATAAGCATATGATAGTGTTGATTAAATATAACCAATGTTCCATACCTACCTCTGTATTCTTCTAAGCATATTAGGTTTGACAAGGAGGCAAACACATCAGTATTTAAATTTTGACAGATTTTTATAACACTAAAGTTTGTGAATATTTTTATGCGGTCATAATCCTTAAAACTACTGCCCTGGTGCTAATAATTCTTTTACTAATTACAAGCTATGTTACGCCTGAGCGCTATATTCTATTATTCAATTTTATAACGCATTTAATGTGAAGTACGTAAAATTATCCACCATACATCTTAGTTCTGAAGTGAGCGTCCATCAGTTAAACAGGGAATTTTATTGTAGTTTTAATATTTAACCCACTGGCATTTGCTTTAAGATATAAATCTTAAAGTAGACCATCTAGTTTTACTTCGAAAAGAGCTAATTTTGTATAATTTTTCGTGAGGTGCTTACGCCCTTCTAAAAAGTGGTACAATTTAAAGCAAAACCAGGGGTTAATTTACAGCATACACATAGAGTATTGTGGAAATAACATAATGCATTTTCTCCATTTAGATCTTTGTAGAACTATTGTTGATGTTTCAATTGGAGTGTATGCTGTGAACACTTTATTTTTTTATTTTGTGAGAAAGATGGATGTAACGTATGAATTTTTTGGGTACCATAGACTATGTATCTCTGCTTGACAGTAAACTGAGATGATAACAGACAAAAAAACGATTTAGATTGTCTTCATGTCAAATAAGAGAGAGAGAGTAGTGTATATCGTGTAAGGAATAAATACTATTTTTTTATTTAAGTTCTAAATGATATTTGTATAAAATGGGTTAATAAAAACCAATAATTATTGTTTTCAATAAACATGATCCCGTAAATACTTATTTTTATTTTATTCTTTCAAATTGTCGGAATAATAATAGTTTGTATTTGTGAAAATAATCAAATTTACGCAACAATAAACAAATTTATATACGTAAATATTTATTAATGGTTACCACAAATTGATTGAAGTCTTGTCTTTGTACGTTATTTATGGTACAAGAATAGTTTTGCAATAGATAAAGGATGGTGATTCTTCATAAAAAAAAAAAAAATTAAAGCGTTCCGAATCGTGGATTGATTTATGAAAAAATCAAAATCTAGAGAATCATCAATTACTCAAAAAATCAATCTTTGTTTTTTTTTTTAGTGTAATGAATTACTTACTGTATAGTTTGACTTTTATCAAAATAGAACAAATCTAATTACGATTTTATAGCGGCAGAAGTCGATCTAAGATCGCCATCCCTACAATAAATAACAGTATGTATTTTTATATAGTTGTTCATGACGTCATTTTTAATATATATTCTTTAATAATAATTTATGTAACATCGTTCAGTGTTGAACTATTTTTATCAACATATTTGCACAAACACATAGCTTTATAAAACACATCAATACAATTATAAGTTCTAAAATACTTTTAATAATCGGATATACCATTCGAATGAATTTAAAGAATAGAAATGAAGTTGTACACAGAATAAAACAATTTTTATATATGAAATAAATTGTATTACAATAATAAATACTGTAGTTATTATTTTTATTAATCTTTAATAAAACCAAAAGAACCTTGTGATAACTTTTGTATTTCTCTGACAGAATACATTAATTTATAGAAAAAAACACTAGTAGTATGTAGGCATTAAAATAAATGCATAGAATATATTTACAAATATAATTGTTATACAAAGTCTGTTAGTAATGAAATGTTTTTTTTTTACAAACTTACTATACTATTGACCTTGGAAGGGGCTTTGCAGCTTCACCGGACTACTAAGGCGAGCGCTTAAGGCACTCAGCCGATTTTATTCAGGTAATATGCTCAAGGGTGCACGGCACACCTTGGCTTGGGCTGTTACCGAGAGAACCCAATCTGACCTAGTTAAACTATTCTAAGCTATTGCCATATATTCGTTTCGGAGTCATTAAAATTAAAAATTGCATTATTCAGAAACGCTTACATGTATATCGGAAATATTTTATTTACTATATTTATTATCTTATGCTATACTGAGTGACTGGTTACTCGTTAACAATTTTTTTAGAGGATACTCAGTACTTGATACTCGTTTTAAATCAGTGTGAAAAATAGGTGCTTAATATTAGACCTAATTATCTAGAAAATAGGTGTTCCACACCAAATCGAACATTTTTTCCCTCATTTTTGTGATATGTTTGAGTAGTCCTATAATCCTCCTGGTACATTTTGAGATATTTTTGATTTCTCATTTCTTAGTTAGATTTTAAACATAACTTTCTTAAAAATGGTCCGGTTTAGGTGGGCTTCCGGCGTTGTCACTGACTGAATGAAATGCAACAATGCAAGCACTGGTACTTACGTGGGAATTTCTGTGGGTCGGGTGGTACTACACTGGACGACCCATTCATGCTGAAACCAGTAATAGCTTCAGTGTGCCTCTACCACGTACAAAATAAACGCACCAAGTACCTATGGGTGTGTTCTAGCAACTGAATTAGAGAGCCAGTCGCTGTGGGTTTACAGTGTTACCTAAGACCAAATTATAAGTTAATATATGATGAGATTCACTACTCAAACACTAAAACCTATAAAATATAAATAAAACAACAGTCTTATAAGAAATTTCAATCCATATCATCATCTTCGCTCTCATCAGAACAATATTCCGGATGGAAAGTGTCATCATTGTTGGGGTTGTGCTTGTTGGACGGAAACACATTACGCTTGCGGACGACCTTAATTTCCACGACACCTGTCTATAAAGAATAATTACAATATATTCACATACCCTTCGGCTGTTTTTTTTAAGTACCAGATCTCAAAATGGCGGATCATGTTTTTATTATATTTTTTTAATTTCACGACATCAATAGTTCCGTCTATCGGCACGAAATTTACAACGCGATTAATATAAAAATTATATTTTGACACTACATATTATGTTATTGTTCAAGTTCTCTAATTAATTGGGTATTTTTTTTTAACTTTACTGCTAACAGTTTCTTGACGTGTGACTCATAAGATCTACATTTGTTTGTACGGAGAACTTTATGGTTCTGGATAGCATTATTAATGTCGGAACGAATCGATGGCTAATTCACTATCCATAGAATTGAGGCAGTAGAATTCAAAGTGTAAACGCAACACAGATAAGAAAGCCATAAATTCAAAACACATATGCTTAAAACTTGCTACAAAGTACAAAATACTTCATTAGATTTATACAGTGAGAAGATGCTTGTGAGAATTAAAATATTGGCATTAGTTTGTTCTTGTTTAATATTAAAATAAAAAACCCACATAATTCTAAATTAACTCTAATATCTGAAAGTATATCTGATTGCAGGAATTCTAATATTAGCTTTATTTAACATAGAAGCTAAAATCAAATAATACATATAAAAACTAGCAGTATATAGATAATTCCGCACTCTTCGATCAAGACAAAATTCAGCATAAAGCAAAATATATTGCCTACTCTTCTTAAAACTTTGGGTACGAGAGGACAGAAATATAAACTCACCCTTGGGACTAACTTATACGGACCAATTCCAGTAATAAAAGCCTCTTTGAAAGCTTTATCCAGAGGTCTCTGCTTAAACACCAGGCATTGTTCCATGAGAGCTAATACTGAGCCCTCTGGAAGATCTGGAAATAGTTGTTTACCTAAATATATAGATCCTAGGCAACTGAGCCTAGCTCGGTACTTTAAAAAGCATTTTAAATTAAAATAACCTGTTAAGTTTGCCTTACAAAATTAACAATTTTTCACAAAAAAAAAAAACATATATATATACATCGTTTCTGCTGTACCACTCGGATTCGAACTGGGGTTAGACGGATTTTCGAAGCAACCAATTTCCATCTGAGTTATTTTTGTTTTAACAGCGGCGGCGAAATATACCATATTCTAGCTATATTGTTTTCATTGCCAGAAGTCTCGGTTAAAGAAAGTTTTCTATGAATAAAATCTAGCGAGATCGATTTACCGTCCCCGAAACTATCTACATACTAAGTTTCACGGAAATAGGTAACGCCGTTTCCGAGATCCTGAATATACACAAATATAAAAATATACAAGAATTGCTCGTTTAAAGGTATTAGATTAGATAGATAAGTGTATGTATGCAATAATTCAAATTCTTTTGAGGATTTTCACAGCAAAATTATATATATAAGGAAATTTTCATAGAGGGTTCTAAAACAAGTTATTTGAACTGCACTCTTTTTTTATTACAAGTTAACTTAGTCGCCCAGAGAAACGGGCGTGTATCACTAAGTTGTAAAAAATAGCATACCAAGTTTCTTAAACGAATGTTTCTTAGGCCTGTACTCATGGACCCTGTAGTCCAGCACTAACACCAAATCAATGTCTTCGCCATCAGGGTCCATATCGCTGCGAGCTGTGAATTCTATCTCTATATGTGAACCATCAAGTATCTTAAACAAATCTGCTTCCATCTTTAACATACTCTGTAATAGACAAAACTAAAGCTATAATACATTATAATACTAGCGAATCCCGACTGATGTTGTGCCACCCTGATAAAAAAAATCTTGACAAATTATATACCTAATTCACTCTTATCGATCATTTTATCTACGGCTGAAAACCGCATGAAAATCCGTTAAGTAGTTTTTGAGTTTACCGCGAAACAGGCGTTTTTTTTTCGAACCCTCTACGCCAGTGTTTCCCAACCTTTTTTAAGCCATACCCCACTTTAACATTTCTAAAATTTGTATACCCCCATACATAAATTTTAACCTTTTGAATTTGTTTTGTTCCCTTAGGAAATATAAATGATAAGTTTTAGGAAGAACTCACTATAAACTTGTTATCAAAACATCGAAAGTATAATTTCAAAACATAATGGAAAACTTACTTGACGACTCTAATTACCTAGTTGATATTTTGGTAACGCCAAACGAAATTGTACCTCATTAAGGCATTTTTTTTTTTGTTAAATTTGTCACCGATATCTAGGATTGCATTGAAAGGGCTAAAGTCGTGTCGAGTCCATTTCCAAATTGGCCCCCTTGACTATCAAATTGCCCCCCTGTGGGGCGTAGGCCCCACGTTGAGAATCACTGGTCTACGCTATTGGTCTGGTGAGGCCTTAACAGCTTCACCAGACTACGAGTGGCAGACGTGGCAGAAGACTTTGTTTTATAATATGACGTCTTTATATTTTTCTGTTAGCTGTGCCCGCGTGAAATCTGATAAAGTCATCTAAGTGTAGAAGTCTAATTACTAACTACTTTTCTCTCGTGCATAAATCGCATTGTCATGAAAATAACACTAACTTTTGATAGACCGAAGCGATTTCAATGAAACAAAGACTAAATGTTACTCAAGGATATCATGGTTCTAGAAGGTTCTATCATAAAGACAATACTTTAGACACTAATAAAAATTATTAAAATGTATTTTATTACTTATTTCTAGACCCGTGCAACAATTTTTTCCATAACAATTTACAGAGTACAGACACGTTACATTTACGTTCTTGTTATTTTCTAATCTAATGTATAAAAATTTCGTGTCACGGTGTTTGTGGTCGAACTTCTCCGAAATAGCTCGACTGCTTTTTATAACTTTTTTAATTTACATTTGGTAGCTATGGGAGTAGGTCGTAAAGCATATTTTTTATATAAACTTGATAGTTTCGCCAAAAAATTGGAAGGAAATGAGAAAATATTATAAATTATTTTTTTAAGTCGAAAAACTTCAAAACGCGTCGGGTTATAAAAAAATGATTTACCTTTTTGTAGAATGTTCAATTTTATACAACAAAATGATTTGGTATAGCCATATTGATGAACCATTAAAGAGTTATAAATTGTAAACTCAAAAAAAACAAGCTTCCCATGTTAATCATACGGGAAATTAAAATTTACCATGCGGCACATATTAATATTAAGGGCTGTGGCTTTCACAGGATTTTTTTTCATCATTTCAAACAATGTTTTCGATATAATTAAGAGAAAAAATAATAGTCAATTTTTTTTAATCAGTCTAATGGACACCCTAATTACCCAGCCTTATAAAATACACTTTACGACCTATTGTCACAGCTAGTAAATGTACATAAATGTATAAAAATCGGTCCAGCCCTTTTCGAAGAGTTAAACCACAAACACCGTTACATGATATTTTTATATAGTAAGAAACATTGCCCTTACTTTGAGTTTATTGAATTGTTCCAGTCTATTATAATAAGACGTCAGAGCTCCATAAATGAAATCTAAGCATTCTGGCATCATGATATTGTCATAAACACTAGTAACTGCCTTGATGTTGAAACCCAATGGAAAAGATGAGCTCGACACCACATTTGTTCCTGAAATATCAATAAAATGGCCTCCATGTATGTATACATGTATTACGTCATCTATAGAAACGTCATGGTTATAATGTGACCGATCAATCTACCAAGAACAATCAAATAAAACTTTAAGTGATTACTGAGACACAACACTAAATATAGTTACGAAGAATTATCCCTAGATGTGACTAGCCCAACTGTCTGAACGAGTATGCCCTTACAGCCGCCAGTCGTCTTTTAAGGCATCGAGATACATAAAAAGCCGAGTCTTCCAACCAATTGCGTCTCACATCGAGGTAAATAATGAACAGCTGATGACTTCAACCAAAACTGTTTGAGGTCATTAGTAACACTCCCGATATAGTCATTAGTGCAGTATCACAAGTCAATAGTGGTTCCCCCAATACATATATGAAAACACTAAACCCATCACAAGGTAGACGGAAGACTAACAAATCTGTTAAGTATACTGAATGCGAGTAGCACATGACACACTTACTATGACAATATTTAAAAAAGATCTTTATCCAGATTTGAACATTTAACATGACTAACATAAACTCAAGGACGGATTATTATACCAAATATAAAAACAATAATAAATACTAAAACCAACCAGACTGCATTTCTATCCGCAAGCCATGTTTCATTGTATGCTCCGAGTCATTTTGCATGTAGAACACTATTGAACAATGTTCTTCTGCTTTATAGGACTTCACCTCCACACCACTTATTGTGGAAATTGAATTTAATGCTCTATTCGTATTTCCGATATCATTACATAATATTATTCGCTGTAAATAAAATAATGAATGATTAAAAGTTTGGGTACCTAGTTCGTATTAAACACACCGCGGTCGCCGACCGCTGCCGAAGCCGACTCGCGTTACCTTTTGTCACAAGTCTAACCAAACCGAGAAGAAACTGTTCCGTTTTAACTCAAAAATCACCAAGTTGATA
>JACEII010000015.1:4853259-4883626 GCA_014332785.1 Antheraea mylitta
CACATTTTCATAGCACAAAAAACTGATATCTAAGTGTGCATGCCGAGTAGAAACTGTTCCGTTTTAACTCAAAAATCGCCAAGTTGATAATATACAACATTTTTTATGATTGTTCGGAGATAACACATAACCTCAAAACTTTGATCATGAATATGCATTTTCATAGCACAAAAAACTGATATCTAAGTGTGCATGCAATCAAAAAGAACCAGTTTTATTTGCTTTCAAATTACGTTTTTGTTTTTTTTTTAGTTTAATGCTTACTCTATTATCTCGGTTTGGTTAGGTTAGACTTGCGAAAATAAAATAACGCGAGCCGGCCGTGGCAGTGGTCGGCGTGCGCGGTGAATTTTAATACGAAAGTACCGAAGTTTGTATTACTGTCAAAGCAGCTTAAGTAAGCCTAAACAAATGCAAGTTCAGGTTATTATTTAATCTTTCTATATAGATATCATCTGTATGTGTGTATGTTACAGAACTCCTCCTAAACGGCTGGACCGATTTTGATTAAAATTTGTATGCACGTTCCAATGGGTAGAACGGTATAGATTCATAATTGGACCAGGAAGGTGGCATTATGGTTGTCTTTTAGATTTTTTTTTATTAAGGCAGAACAATGTCCACCATGCCCCCTAATATTTACATAATTTTCATTACCTTAACATGAAGCAATGCCCTCATACAATTTGAAAATCCAGGACTGGAAATTTACTGGCTTGAATTTTAATAAGGCATTATGCAGACAACTTAAACATGTTGACGGAAATATTTTAGGCAGAATTGACATAACAACACTGAATTGACCTGCTATCAGTCTATATGACAGTAGCTCAGCTGAGTGCCATAAGCGCTCGCCATAATAGTCCGGTGAAGCTGTTAAGACCTTGCTAGGTCAATAGCGTAGGTAGTTTGAGAAAAAAAAAAGATAGTAGATTGATGTTATTGATTCACAGTAAAGTAGCCACAAAAGTATGCAATTTCTCTTCTCCCTCTCCTTTTATTACCCTTATGTGCATGTATATTAACATGTAAAAAATTAAGCTGTAATTAATTATTATATTATACTTACAATATAGATCTATATTTATACATATAAGGCATATATTTACTTAGTTGTTTAGGAATTTACTAATCCCAATGGTGTATTGTCCTTTTGTTATATGTTAGACATAAATGGTGGTGATTGAAGTCAACTTCAGATCTTTTGTTGTTGAATTATCATTGGAGTTGTTCTTAATGTATATGACACTGGCAGAATTGTGGATTTTTCCACAGAGGCCAAAGATTATTAAATCTATTTCACAATGGTAGGGCTATTCTTGCAAGGGCTTTACCGGACTTCAAGCATCAGATGCAATAGTGGTCAAATGTTAAAACAAGTGGAGTATATAATAAAAAGATTATATAAATTAACATTTAGCAATTAAAATATTATCTCCTATATAAATATTAATAAAATCAAAGTGTCTTTTGTTTATCCTGATTAATAATCTCCACACAAGCTTATATTGATTTAAACAAGACTTGCTCACATACAAATTATTTTTAAAATGCTATCTAAGGCTACTGAAGGGTATTGGAAATTCTATTATAAATCACATTCTGGTAGTACATCTATACTCATATTATAAAGTGGTAAAGTTTGTGACATTGTGAGTTTGAGACGATGTGCCATCGTAGGAGGTAATCTCAGGAACTACTGGTCCGATTTGCAAAATTCTTTCAATGTTATACAGCTCATTTATCGAGGAATGATTATAGGTTATATATCATCATGCTAAGACCAATAGGAGCAGAGCACCAATGAAGAATGTTTAAAAATCGGGGTTTTTTTCATCTTGAGAGCTTCCGTTGCGTGTTAGCGTTAGCCCAAAGTAACTATTCCACACGAAGTCGCGGGTAGAGGCTAGTAAGAAATATAGTATAAAAATGTAAGGTTGACTTGATGACTAGCTATTATTGCGGATCAATAAATGAATATTCTAACAAATTTAATCACTGTTGTTTATTTTCTAATCCAAAAACCCGACATTTACTTCATTATGAAAAAGTAACATATAACTTAGAATTGGTAAAATTGTTATAGGATTTAAATAATACGGACATAATAATAATGAAATTACACAGAAAACATCCACAAGGATGAACTTAGGCAAGTAAATAAGTGATACCTCTGGTCGAACAAATTGATCATTTTTTTGTTTCGGCTTGGTAGTTTTACATTTATAGTTTTCTCTTTGCAACTGAAAAAGTTTATCTTTCCTTTGTCTAAGTTCTTGTTCTAAATCTTGTATCTCTTTTTGCAGATTTTCGCATTTCTCTGGAAGTTTTTTTGCTGAAAAAAGTGACCACAAATTGTTTCGACGTCTCCAAATGTTAGTGAACTTAATATTGTTATACACACCTTTCCAAAACATTTGTGGGATTTTGGACTGATTCTTTATGATAGGCATTTTAAAACTAGGCAAATAAAAGCTGTAATACGAGAAATTATAGAATCATTCAACAATATTTTTGAAAGCACTTCGTAAACAAACTATAAAAACGGAAATATTTTGAAATTTGGCACAGATATCATACCTACATAGTAGCTAGCATAGATAAAACACTATAAATAAGATACTCTGTGACTTTATTCACAGAGTAGCTTGTTTTTACAGTTTAGTCTGTGTACAATTTGACAAAACAATATTTTAGATGGTATCATCCCCGCAGAAACTTTTGCCAATAGATAATAATTAAGAGAAGGTGAAAAGAGGTCTTCTCAAATGTTCCGATAAAATTACGAACAACTAACCGGTGGATACCAGATAGTTAAGTATAAAACTAAAAAAGCAAAAGTAATTTGATAAAGGAACATCCCTCTTCGCGTGATAAGGTTTAAGTGATCTCCAAGGTTGGGGATTATTAGACCTATGGCATTATAAATAATTGCTTTTTGTAATTGATAAAATGGCAGAGGGTTGTACTAATATATAATTTTAATTAAATTTTACAATGCTTTGAAACATCTAATTAATAGTTTTGACGGAAAACCTGATGTTGCAAGGTTGTATTCATAACTGATGTTTTTATAATTATTCTCCGTAAGTATTTTAAGTCTAGGATTGCAAGGCGATGTGTTAAATAATACTAAATATGAGAAAATATGGTCATGCTTTAAATATATCTCAAAGTACTCTCTACGCTATTAATGTTATATAGATGTCTTAGTTTTATCCACCCGATTAGGCCTCCCACGGCAGCGGTTCAAGCCTAAGTTCGATCCCTCGGTAGGGAGCCATTGAGTGCATTGCTTGCGCGATACGGGGACACGCAAATATACATCACCGCTACAACACTACACGATCACCCCCACACACGTGCGTGCTACACGCTTACACATGAAAGTGGAAGGGTTTACTTTTTTTCCCTTATCGAACTGAAAAACTCTCAATTTTCCGATAATAAATATATGGAGGAGTTGTTGAGGCGTGTATGCTTGGTACACATATACGTTTCAACAACTCATACATATATGAATAGTTAGCTAGGTTAGCTAAGATAGGTCGCGATTTTGCATGCAACAGGCAACAGCCAAGCTGAGGTGTGCCGTGCACCCTTGAGCTGGTTGCCAAAATAAAGTCGGCTGAGTGCCTTAAGCGCTCGCCTTAGTAGTCCGGTGAAGCAGTTAAGACCTTGCAGGGTCAATACCGTAGTCATTTCGAAAAAACAAAAATCTTAGTTTTAGTAAAATATAATGGAGTGTTTTTATACACCTTGATAAATATTACTAAAATGTAACTCTGAATATTTATTTATTTAGTAAATATATAGATTTTTTTTCGGAATGATTAGGCTATTGACCTTGCAAGGTTTGAACAGCTTCACCAGACTATATAGATACCATATTTATTTGTCTAAATGTAGGTATTCTTCAAGAAAGTCGAGTATTGTAGCCACTGCACACATTGTACTGAGAAGGAAAAATGGTGTATTTTTTTAAACACTTTCATAAACTTTTGCAAGGCTGGAGGAATCTCCACACATGGTTAACCTAGCGATCGCCCAGACCACCTGTCGTGAATCGTCGTCGACAAGCTGGGCATGGTAGAAGAAGAGGCGGTGGATATTTCCATAACAGGCCTCCCTCAAGTAACCGCCTATACAGGGTGAGTATAGAGAAGGACACTTCTGGCCTACCTATTTCTTAAAGTAGGTAGGTTGGGGTTAGTAGGGGTAGGCCGTAGGGATAGGGTTCCGCGTTAGGGTAGGACCAGTTAGGTATTGCGGGTTGTTAGGATTAGGGGTAGTCAGGCTGGAGGAGCTTTTGGGGAGGCTATAGTGGACGAGGAGTAAACCTCGGTAAAAAATCAAGTGCGGGGCGGCGGCAGTGCCGCTTAGCCTCTTCGCTGCCGTCCGAATCCAGGAAGAAGGGGTCGGTGGGCCTGGACTCCCATTGCATGGGTTCGGCGGGCTAGGAGGCAGTCTTACAACCGGGCTGCCTCAACCGGGTGCGGCGTGGGAAACGTCCGTCGCCATGGGTGTCGGGGAGGGGAGGGGGTCCATAGAGCAGCGTAGACTGTCGTGTAGTTTTAGCTGGTTAAAGTCGCCGAAAGGCACAACCCCAGTGTGATTAGCACGTGGGTGGTGGTCGGTTCAGTTCAGGCTCTCCCCCAGGAGCCTGGTAGTCTATGAGGGATTTTTCTCCGCGTAAAAAAGCAAAAAAGGTTATAGGTATATATTTATTTGCAAATTATCGTTCTCTGGTAAATAATATGTATTTGATGTTTCTTTTTTTATAAATGTGATTCCATTTTGTAATTCAAGTTGGTATATTACTTTATGGACACATAGAGTGCTAAAATACCTACAATAGACTTTAGTATTATATCAATTTATATTACCCAGTGGGCGACATTCGACCATAGTTATTTGATATTTTAAAGTTTGAACTTTATTAGGGTTCTTTTGTCAAAGGGTATATCTCTATAATCAAAGGTTTTCATCATGGCTACTCAGTTATTTACCATTTGCCATGATCTTTAATTATATAAACATTTAAAAAAATCTATGTGTAAATGAAAATTGAAATTAATTATAAATTTGAAACAAAAATCACGTGGTAAAGCTCTCAAATTTTAAGCAAACATAACTTTACGAAAATAAAGAAATTTATCGCAACCCATGACACAAATTTCAATTAATTTTACACGACACCGTGGGTGGGTGGTATTTCTGGGTGATATTGAATTGGATTGTAGTCTGTTCATTATGAGAAATAGTGATATGCCCAGTATCGTTTGGAAAAGTAGTGGATCCACAATACAACCGAATAGTGAATCCAATACAAAGATGTTTTTAATACTACCATTAGCTTTTTGAATTGCAACGTTGTAACCGCGGAGGTCTAAGTCATGGATTACTTTTATGAACAAAATTGTTATTTTGATTATACAAAGTATTATTTGGCTCATTTTTTTTATTAAATTATCATTTGAAGTGGGTTCACCATAAAAAATAATAAACATTACAATAATAGTTATATTTTATAATATCATTGTTGAATGTAGGATGAAAAAGGGTAATTGGAACGTAGTTAAAAAATACATACAATCGAGCATAGCAATCTCCTTCACAACCTCTTTTGAACTTCGTAATTATTGACAGCTGTCAAAATGTCTTTTTTATTTACATGTGTGTATATGTTGTGTAAAATTCAAGCAGTAGTGTGAGTAATGCATATTTCAATAAATTTAATGTATTTCTAATGCATTTTAAATAAACAGCTTTCTGCACTTCTCCGCCATATAAACTTTAACTATGTCAAATTTCAAGTTCACCCGTTCACGGCAAATAGGTTAAAAAGGGGTACAATTTTTTTGCTTCACGTATTAATATATACATATTATGTATAGGATCTTAAGACCTACTTAAAATTTGCACTCTGATTGCGTATGCGTTTTATTTTCACAAATATGATAAGGATAAGAAGATAATGTAAATAAAAGAAATTGTTTTTATTCACAAATATTTTTGTATATTATAAAACAATATACTATTTATAATTAGATTATTCATTCTCTTCAAGACCAACACACTCCAATTGCCTTGAGGTCTTCAGCAGTCAGGCGACCCTCCTTCCATTTAACTCGTAATCTAAAAAAAAAATACTTTACTACAATTTAAAAACAATCGATTTGTGTTGTACTTGCCAACATTCGGATGTTAAATGTTCTCATAAATTATGTAAGCCACGCTGAAGCTATAAGTGGTTTCAGCATGAATGAGTCGGTTCGGCCCCGGTACTACCACCCAACACAAAGAAAACCGACATGAAGTAACACTCCTCGCATTGTTGCGTTTCATTCGGTCAGTGAGAGCGCCGGAGGCCCACCAACCTCCCTCTTCCTTCCCTTTCACCTCTCCACTTTCCCACCAACACAGGCTGGCAACGCACTTGTGACTCCTCTGGTGTTACTGGTGTCTATGGATAGTGGTGATTACTTAACATCAGGTGAACCAGCTGTTCGTTTTCCTCCTATGATTGATATAAAAAAAAATTATATGATCATACATATAAGTACTGGAACATTGGAAAAATAATGTTATATCTAGACTTCTGTATTGCGGAGAGTAAACAATCTCTACAGACGTGCGTGCGTGCGTGCGTGCGTGTGTGTGTGTGCGTGCGTGCGTGTGTGTGTGTGTGCGTGCGTGTGTGCGTGTGCGTGTGTGTGTGTGCGTGCGTTCGTGTGCGTGCGTGCGTGCGTGCGTTCGCGTTCGTGTGTGTGTGTGTGTGTGTGTGTGTGTGTGTGTGTGTGTGCGTGCGCGCGTGTGCGTGCGCGTGTGTGCGTGCGCGTGTGTGTGTGCGCGTGCGTGCGTGCGCGCGTGTGAGTCTGTGTGTGTGAACTGAAAACTACACTAATAGTAAAGAACTCTCTTATCAGAAACATTGTTTTTTTAACTATTTTTGGCAATCAATCTTTCAGATTATTACTACCATTGTCGCGTAGTCAATAATATTACAAGTGTCGTGCGATCACTTCAATACGCGTCGTGTGAGTCAATATTCTAACAAGATGGTGGATCCCTTGTTAGAACCTTCCAGGGAGTTTTTGTGGCATCTCAGAATTTCATGCTCCGTGGTATTATTTCCCATTCACTTCACTTATGCACAATAAACTCCCTATATTAAGTAAAACCACAAAATTTAAAAATATAGAGTCAAATAAAACAAGATTATGAATAGAACATAAAAGCCACTACACGATAGACTAAAATCCTGACAAAAACTCCAGAACACTGTGTTATTTACCTTTCCTCATTGTGCTTGAGGGACCACAACTCCGGCATGTATTTCGGTTGCATCACGTTCAAGAAGTGCACTCTCCAGATCTCCTCGAGCCAGAGCAAGCCACCATCCAGCTTTAAAAAGAACTCCACCACCTTCAGACCGTGAGATTCGAAGTTTTCATTGTAGATTCTAAAAAAAATAAATCATGTTTTCTTACATTCTGTATGGTAATGTTTTTTTTTTCTGAACTGACTACGCTATTGACCCACCAAGTCTTAACAGCTTCACCGGACTACTAAGGCGAGTGCTTGCGGCACTTAGCCGATTCTATTTGGGCAACTAGCTCAAGGGTGCACGGTACACCTCGACTTGGGCTGTTGCCTGATACGTACAATTCGCGATCTATCTGAGCTGACCTAAGCTAACTATTCATACATATATGAGTTGTTGGAGCATATATGTGTACCAAGCATACATATCTCAACAACTCTTATATATATTTCGTATCGGATAATTTCCCAAACTATTTCAGTTCGATAAGGGAAAGAAACAAAACCCTTCCACTTTCATGTGTAAGCGTGTATGCGTGCACGTGTGTGGGGGTGATATGTGTACTGTTATTGCAGTGATGTAAGGTTTTGTGTTACTGTATCGCGTGAGCAGCGTCCTCAAGGGCTCCACGCTGAGGGAACGGGCCTAGGCTTGAGCCGGTGCTGAGGGGGGCCTAATCTGGTGTATGGTAATGTTTAGACTACATGTATTCATGTACTAAATTGTTAGCTTCTTAAAGTTGTAATTACTTAAATTCATACATTATAATCTGATAGGTATCTTAGTTATTAAATTTGTAACTTCTTAAATTACTAAATACTTAAATTCCTATACTGTAAATTGTAACTTCTTAAATTTGTAAATATTTAAATTCTTATACTGTAATTTAATAAGTCCCTTAGTTATTACATTTTTAACCTCTGAAATTTGCAAATACTTAAATTCATACATTATAATTTGATAGGTATCTTAGTTATTAAATTTATAAATACTTAAATTCCTGTACTGTGATTTGAAATTCCCTTAGTTCTTAAATACCCGTACCCTCCATAATTTTAAACTAATTAAAAATATCTAAATACCTACATTTCTAACTTTCATGATTACTAACTTCTTACATTTCTAACTTGCTGAAAGTTTAAATTCATCAATCTTATTCAATCTTTAATATGCAACATTTCTTTTTATTCTTGATTTCAAAACAATTAGCAAATCACAATCTAAACCAAAATAGCAACATACTTATAGACCTTGACAAAAGGTAGATACATACAAGACCTGTAGCTCGGCTGCCTCCTGGAGCAGTTCCTCGGTGACCTCTCCGTGCAGCGGATAGTACTGCAGCAGTATATCCTCCAGCTCCCTGCGCCTGGACTCGGGCAGTACATGTTTACGCGACTGGTACAGTAACGCACGGGCTGCTGACCTGATCTTTCTGGAATCAATGTTATATTATTGATATTTTAAAATTGTAACACGATATTTTGGGGTGTAAGGGGTGTCGAGTAACATCTTAAGACTTGAAACACCCAAGCCAACCTCACCTGCACGTGGTGCACCCTGCTGATCAACGAACGAGGCCATGGCGATAGCGGGGTGGTAGGGTTTTACAGCCCGACTGGGTCGCAACCACCATGCATATGGCGAAAAAGCCCGTCATAGTGACTCGCTTTTGCGCGTCGCGTTTCGGGATCAGCCTGTGCATATCCAGTACCGGGTGACTTTCGTCATTATGGCCGGCATGACAACGGCGACCGGCGGTGGATAATCTGTCTCTCGGTGGTTGCCAATGTTTTTGGATTGTACTATGCTTAACATCAGGCATAGTGCAGTCACTATGTCGTGCTTCAATAAAAAAAATAGATGAATTAATTCATAAATATTTAGATAAATAGATATGCATTTTTTAAGCAAAACTTATTAATAAAATGAATATGAACATAATAATAGAATAAAATTGTTTATTTTTTTGATTTATTGCAAAAAAATTCCTTAAAAGCATCACATTTATTTGATTGAACAAATCCTTATTTTGACACTGAAACCAACAGTTTTGGTGTAATTTATAAAATTCGATAAAATTTTTGAAAAATTGAACTTTGATCTTGAATAACTTTTGAACGCGTGGACAAATCAAAAAATGTTATCCCACCTTTTTTGTAAAGCGTTCAATTCTCTATGGAGATTGAAAGAGCGATTTCTAAGTCAATCAGTCGTTATAACGATACAAAAATCAGAAGAAATTTTAATAATAATATTAAGAGCTCATCTTTTCACAGTAATTTTTTTACACCCAAAAGAAACTTTTGAGCCTGTTTGAAAAAAGAAAAGAGAAAAGAAATCAAAATTTTTTTTTGGATCATCCTAATGCCCATAGCCCTCCTCGATAAATGAGCTCTCTAAAACGTTAAAAGAGTTTTTTTTAATCAGACCAGTAGTTCCTGAGATTAGCGCGTTCAACGAAACAAACTCTTCAGCTTTATAAAGTATAAATTGTATTAAGAATATCAATTTGCTCTATTATTTTAATATTACTTTCTACTTTTATTCCATTCATATTAGATTACAAAACGAAATAACTTGATATCTATTTACGGATTCTAATATATAACAGAATTGTATCAGATTTGAGCACATTTTAGTAGTTCGGTGAAGTTGTTAAGACCTTCCTAGGTCAATAGCGTACGCTATTCATATAACAGGTCGAAAAAAAAGCACATTTTAGTTTAGAAACATATTTTACTTGAAATCATTATCAGACAAACATTGTGGTAGTGTTCATAAGTGCCTTCTCAGGGCCTAAATTGAATAAAGAGTATTTTGATTTTTGATTATGGTGCTGAATTTTTATATATTCAAGATAAGCTTTAAAAGGACATATGCTCTATAAAGGTGTTGTAGGTTAATATGAGAGTACAACTGACTTGCAAATAGCGTCCTCTTTATGCTTGGTGTTGGAGGGAGAGACGAGCGGCGCGTCGCACATGTTGGCGAGCTTGTCGCGTATAGATTGGTCGCGCATGTTGCTCAGTTGGTGGCATTCGCCGCAAAGCAGCACCACGTCGTGAGACGAATGGTCCTTCATTATTTCTAAAAACATTTCTTTTTTGTCATAGGAGGCAAACTAACAGGCGAGTCACATGATGTTAAGTGATCACCGCCATCCATAAACACTTGCAACACCAGGGGAGTCGTAAGTGCGTTACCAACTTGTGTTTGGAGGAGGGGGCGAGGAGAGGG
Source organism: Antheraea mylitta (assembly GCA_014332785.1). Classification (NCBI taxonomy): domain Eukaryota; kingdom Metazoa; phylum Arthropoda; class Insecta; order Lepidoptera; family Saturniidae; genus Antheraea; species Antheraea mylitta. The sequence goes on from JACEII010000015.1 coordinate 4,863,827, forward strand.
GAGGTGGGCCTCCGGCGTTGTCACTGACCGAACGAAACGCAACAATGCAATCACTGTTAATTCACGTCGGTTTTTCTGTGAGGGGGTGGTGCTACCCCGGGCGAGCCGATCCATTCATGCTGAATCCAGTAATAGCTTCAGCGTGGCTCTACCCCCTCTGAATGTCTGTATCACGTGAGACACACAAGGTGAAAGTTGTAACAAGATGTCCACCATCTTATTAATTAATTGAAATTATATGAAGAAACTTTAAATATAGTTACTCACTTGACAATGGCAGTAATGTCTAGAAAAAGACTGGGTGTCAAAAATAAAATAGAAGAAGAAGATCATGTTATTATTACCTGGGAAGTATTTTCTGTACTCTCTGGGCACAACATTCTTGCGGATGTAGGAGTTGTTGGAGCCGCACACCACACACTTGTTCTCCTTCACCAGCTGGTAGTAACGTCCCACGTCACCCACAGACCTTCCAGCGGGTTCGAACCTCAGACGTACAGTCAACGGCTCCTCAATTATCACATCTCCGAGCTTTTTCTCCACGTACCTATTCAATTTTAAATTCATCTATGCACAAGTAGGTAATAAACGAAACAGTTAAACAGGCCGTTGGTGGTTGACCTCCCTGATAATAAAAAAAAAAATAATGACAAATTATATACCCAATTTTGGGGTGTAAGGGGTGTCGAGTAACATCTTAAGACTTGAGACACCCAAGCCAACCTCACCTGCACGTGGTGCACCCTGCTGAATAACGAACGAGGCAATGGCGATAGCGGGGTGGTAGGGTTTTACAGCCATACTGGATCGCAACCACCATGTACATGGCGAAAAAGCCCGTCATAGTGACTCGCTTTTGCGCATCGCGTATCGGGATCAGTCTGTGCATATCCAGTACCGGGTGACTTTCGTCATTATGGCCGGCATGACAGCGGCGACCGACGATGGATGATCTGTCTCTCGGTGATCGCCACTGTTTTTGGATTGTACTATGCTTACCATCAGGTATAGTGCAGTCACTTTGTCGTGCTACAATAAAAAAAAAAAACAATACCTTCCTAGGATATCGCCTTATCTACCGATGCAAACCGCATGAAAATCCGTTCAGGAGTTTATCACGAACAGACAGATTGACAGAGGACTTTGTCTATACTTAATACTTACCTCTACCCGCGATTTCTTTCGCGTGAAACCGTTACTTTGAGCTAACGCTAACACGCAGCAGAAGCTCTCAAGAGGAAAAAACCCCGATTTTTAAACATTCCTTACTGTTGCTTTGTTCCTATTGGTCTTAGCGTGATGATATACAGCCTATAACCTTCCTTAATAAATGAGCTATATAAGATTGAAAGAATTTTTCAAAACATGAATGTTTATGTTACTGGAGAAGTGGCTGTATTGGAAGTAAAGTATTATACAGAAGAACGTCAAATATTAACAAACATAACAATGTATTTTGATGTGAAACATGTATAGGCGGAGGGTAAACCTGGTTGTTGGCGTGGCGACGCAAAACACGAACAATTGCACTATCAACGAAATACTCAAAAACATTTGCAACCCTATCTTGTAGGCCACTTGTTCTACTAATGTTACATGGCACGCGCCGATGACTTAGCGCCCTTTGATAAATGTTGGCAAGCACACCGCGCCAGAGGCTATCTGAATTTATGTATTTGATACAAATTAATATTTATACAATAATAAAATAAATAAACAGTCATTATTTAATGGAACTAATTTGTAATTTTTTTAGCTTTATACTTTCTTTACGCCATAACTAAGCCATAACTAATTCCTGTTGTAATCTGTTCTTCTGTGCATATAACTTTTACAAAACAATCTTGATGTTTCACATCTGCCAGGCGTCCCGTGATGGCTCAATTTTTTACTAACCATAAAGCTTTCTTATTATCGCAAGTGCACAACAGTTCGCCGTCGGGCGCTTGCAGGAAGCAGTTGTGGTATAGGGGTTTACTTCTCGTCGCATTCGGATATTTCTTAGTTATTACTACTACATCTTTGCTTATCTTCGGCTCCTTGGGTCTAAGAAAAAAAAAACAAATGTGTTAAAAAAATAAAAACAGACTCAAACTTTAACTTCTCTGTTATAGTGTATATATAATAGATGGCTCATAGGACCTTAGTATATTAATACTTGTACAAAAAATATCGTATCATGAAAAAGTATCTGGAAAGCTCTAGAAGTCTCTATACAATTCCCTAATAGGCACATAGTAGTAACAGATAAGGTAGCGTAATGACTCATCGATGCGCGGAAACACATTTAGAGATTTATCGCTGTAATAATTGTAAACAAATGACTTCTTAAAATAACATTATTTCAAATTACTTTCGTCATTTGAACACGTCTTAAACTAAATTTTAATGGTTCTCTAGAAATATCTACAACTGTTTTTTTTTTCTGTTTTAGAGTCTTTGTGTCTACGAATTCAATTATGTAATATTTTTTAAGCCAGTTAAATCAAACGGTTGTTTATAAATTTCACTGTGTTTTTTAAATATATCATAGTTTGACCAAAAAAGATCGCATTCGACTTGCAATACTTCATAGACAAGTGGAACTTCCCTTAAACAATATATTATTCATCTATCTATACTAACAATAAAATTATAACTAGGACAAATCTGTACACTCAATATATTTTGAAAATTATAATCGGGGTAGACGTTGTTAACGATATAGAAGCCAAAAGTAATCCTTTTACAATATCTATCTGCCTGTCCCTGTGCACGCGTATCACTCTGAAAATACTGAACCAATTTTGACGAAACTTGACACAGTGATAACTAATATTATAAAGTTACATCTAGGATAGTCTTTGTCCAATAAAATGCAAGGGACTCTCCAGGATAACGGAGGAAAATCAAACATTTTTGAATAATGAAATTCTTGAGTAACTTTGGTAAATTTTCTTTGCACTATATATAGCAGATAGATTAACTAAAAATTTAAGCTATATTTCACCTCCATGTGCCTCTTTTTTACATTGCCGCCAATGTATGTAGGTTGGTTTTTATCTTAATTGAACCAGGTAGGTGACGCTGCGAACGGGTTCTAGACTTATTTTAAAAGATTTCTCACATACCAATTTTTACATGTTATATGTTTAAGTCCCTTGATAGTTTGAATTCACAATTGGAAACGTTAAGGGGTGGCTGCTATCGGGATTTTAGGTTTATTAAAATTTTTCATATTTAAAAATTCAATTGAAATCAGTAATAACCGGTTTGGTGCAGACGAAGTTGCACGGGTCAGCTAGCCTTTAGATAAAAGTGAATGTTCTTCGGCGGAAGTAGATTAGAATTCTTGTAACTGAATCGAATGTTTCAGTAAAGGATAACATAATGAGATCATAGAATGATGGTAGGGCTTTTTCTAAATCGTCTCCTGTCAACCATCCTCAAATCCTGTTAATTTGTCGCCAAAACCCTATAGACGTATTCTGGCAGGGGCCCTTGAAAGCCAGACACATCTAGGTTGAGCGTATTTACCATTTCACACAACAAATTGTCATAAAAACCTCTTGTTTTTTTTTTTTTGTATTGTAGACACTTACGTGGCATCCTTTGGCTTTACATGTTTTTTGTAGTTGATATTCACGTATCTCCGGCAGACTTCGTCAAAATCGAGCAACCTGCAGTGTTCATCACTTCTGAAGAGCCAGCTTAAAGCTTTTTTCCTAACGTACAGGCTCCGAAGGTGGTAGAAAATCTTGACAGCGACGTGGGCATCGGCTGCAGCGTAACAGGTCTGCCTCGCAGTCAGCTCTTTCGCTTCCCAGTCACTGCAGCGTACCTTTATTCGTACCAAAAAAAAGGATGCAATTAGGAGAATACCATTGAATCCAATCGAAGATTTCAATTGTTTATATTTGTGTATTTTCATCACGTAACAAGAAAGTGTTATGTAAACAGTGTAATAAGATATGTTAGAAGAATATTTATCTATACTAATATATAAAGTTGAAGAGTTTGTTTGTTTGGTTGAACGCGCTAATCTCAAGAACTACCGGTCCGATTTGAAAGTTTCTTTTAGTGTTAGATAGCTCATTTATCGAGGATGGCTATAGGCTACATATCATAACGTTAAAACCAATAGAAGCTGAGCACTAATGAAGAATGTCTCAAAATCGGGCTATTTTGGAAGTTCCTCTGCGTGTTAATGTCAGTATAATATGCGTTGCCATGGTAACGCGATAACATTCTATCGCAAATATTTTCATGGTTTATTTTGTGTTCCTGTTCAAAAAGTTTATTCTACGTTACTTTTATTTCCAATTTTTAATTATACGTGATACTTTTATATCGGAAATATTTCTAAAGTTTATTTTGTGTTGTTATTCAAAAAGTTTAGTAGTAATAATATTCGTCCAATAAGACAGTCGAAGGAATTAATCCATACTGCCAATTCTAAAGTTGTCAATATAGGTAGTTTTCTTCTATGTCCAAGTTAATGTAAAGGTATAAGCGCCAAATCCTCTATATAATATTTCGTAAAATTTTATACTCTTAATTTTCAAGACCACAGAATTCATGCTCCGTGGTATTATTTTTCATTAATTTCACTTATGCACAATACACGAACCATATTACATAAAACGTCACCTATTTAACACAATATAGAGACAAGTAACACAAGATTATGAATTAAATATAAAATCCAGATAGACTAAAATCCCGCCAAAAACTCCTCAAAAACTATATTCTACGCTAGTTTTGTTCCCAATTTTTGATTTGTGATATATTACGTATTATAAAAGTAAAGTGAGTGTATTTTATAAATATCAACAATTTCTTATTTATTCTGTCGATATGTCTGTTTTTTTATTTGTCTCGGGTAATCTCCGAGACGGCTGGATCTATTTGAACGGTTTTTTTTCTTAGAAATGACTAATTAGCTGTTTTATTTTAAGCTAACGGATTCAGCAGACGTTGCCCGCCCTTATAATAAGACAAACTATACCTATACCTTGCCCTAGAATCATTTTATATATTGGTGAAAACGACATGAAGATGGGTTTAGTTTTTGATCTTTTCGCGAACAGACATATAGTCAAACGTGGAACGTTTTACACTATGTAGTGATGAACTGTTAATCGTGCATTCGTCTGTGTGAAATTAATCAAAAATATGTTGTTAACTGTAAACATGCGCCTGTGACGTGCGCTGTACTGGACTCCAAGAATAAATATAATTGAAAGTCATATTTTAAATTATAACAAGGTATAATAATAACTTAATTATATCGACACTATAGACATATTAGGGGGCGTCCATAAATTACGTGAGGTGTTTTTTTTTAATTTTCTGCCCTTCCCTCCCCCCTGGTGAGATTTTATTCAACCCCCTCCCCCAACCCCCAATCTCACGTGAGATTTTTCAAACTGTGAATTTCTTACGCGTTGGATTGTTATTGTAAAAAGAAAAAACAAATCTGCTGGGTCCTTTTGTTACGACTAGTTCAATCAGAAAAAAATTTCGTGATATTTGCTGAGACCCCCCCCCCTCTCGACAACGTAAGATTAGATGAGATTTGACTCGACCCCCTCCCCCCCTTAAACACCTCACGTAATTTATGGACATCCCCTTATATCTATATAAAAAAAGATTTAACACATATTGTTCAATAATGTTTAGCTTAATATTTTCATTACTTTCATATATAGTGTAAGTGAGCACTGAGGGTGATATATAGCAGTTTAAAGTTCCAGTTATGTTGCTGATGATAAATCCAATCCCATTCGATTTACTATTTGTATTCACATATATAATGTACACGTTACCTGTAACAGTAAACGATGTGCGTGTGATACTTACCAATATTTTTGAAAGAGTATTATTGTAATTTACATTATATGTGTACTCACAATTTTAAATTTATTTAATATATTAAAAAAACGCGTGCAAAGCCGCGGGTAACAGCTAGCTTATAAATTAGTTATAACATAGTGAGTTATACATTATATAAAAAATATCCAAGCATCCAGTATTGAGGTTATGCTGCAACGGAATAGATGAAGTTGGTTTTTTTGTACTCTTAATTTGTCGACAAATTTTGTCGTAAACAAAAATTTTCTCGACCAAGGCAGATAAAGCCGCAAGGACGTTGACAGAGACACACAACGCTTTTTCCTTACGTGACGGTTTCTACCACTCAACTTTTACCGTAAGCCCTATTAAGAAACTAAGTTACAAAAACATAAAAATAATAAAACCGCTAGATGTGGTGACGAATAGCTTCATGTATGCGATCTATTGACTTAACTTTATTCAGTCGCAAACGCTAGGGATGTTAAAAAATAATCGATTTTTAATTAAATCGATTTTTATTTTATTATAATCGATTTTTTATTGTCGATGTTTATTTTCATATTAATCGATTTTTTGAAAATCGATTATATAAATTACGCATTTTAATCGATTTTTATAAACATCTATGCGACGGATGAAAAAAACTCAAAATAAGTTCATTATTATTTACAATTGAAGAGTGAGCATAGTGAGATAATATGTTTGTAAAAATTTAAAATGTTTTCTAGCCGCAAAACACCTAAAAGCGGCTGGCGTAAGTATTTTATAACGAAAAAGAATAATACCACAGTAATATGCATGTCCTGTTCGATAGAATGAAAAATTTTGTAGTGAAACTACAAATTTAAAAAGAACATAGAATGAAAACATCCCACTGCCTTACAAGTAACATGAGTTACTATATCTTATAATGATTGTTGTGGTTCTTATGACAGCCAAATACCGCTCTCTGTAAAATTAAAACTTTCAATAAAACTAAAAAGGTTTGTCATGCGAGTACAACATGTTTACTAAAAATGTCTTATGGTAAACTCGACATCGATAAGTTTACAAAACTATAAATTATTATTGATTTTATTCTTTTTTTATTTCTTTTATTTTATTTTAATTTTCTCAGTCACACTATGATTAATATGAAAATTTAAAAGAGAACTTCATTGTTTTGAAGTTTACAGTTAGAATTAATAATGTTGTCATTTTGTTAGAATGTTTATCATTTCATTTTTATTACGATATAATGTTTAATAGTACTGAAAATTTCTATGGTATTTAGTTTCTATATTCTTTACCTTGAAAGTTTAAAGGAACATTCACTTTTATTTTGTTTTGAACTGGTTATTTTTGATACATATAATTTTATGTGATTCTTAATCTGATAAATAGTTATTTTAAATCTTTAGGTTTATTATAGGAATACGGAAAGCATGTCTATTTTTAAATATTATAAAAATCGATTTTTGAAAAAATCGATTATTTATTTTCAATTAAGTCGATTTTTAACAAATCGATTATTATTATAAAAAGAAAAATCGATTCCTAATTAATCGATTTTTTTCATTAAACTCACATCCCTAGCAAACGCCGCTTAATAAGCGAAAAGCTAAGAAGAATTAAAGAACACAGCGAATTATTTTGACAAATTATTTATCTGCTTAGAAAGAGATCGAAAAGCATCGATCATAAATGATTCTAAACAATTATATTTATATACAACTTTGAATGTTATACAAATGGTAATCTACATGAATTTACACATACGAGTAATGCATACTTAGGCCGCACGATAAAGCGATAACAATATATGTATATAGGTCTCACCAGTATAAAAACATGGTGGCTTCACGTTATTCGTTAAAATATTGACGCGTCTAATTAAATCACGATTAATTACCCATCGCAATGTTCTATTTATCTGAAACGGATACATTACTTTAAGTTCAAATTTATCAACTCAAACCCCTACTTGTCGTCTTGCTGTCATATGAGGTCACTATACACAACATGCGTTATTTTATTTAGCCGTTATTATGCTACTCCCATATCTGCGAAACGAAGCTTCGAGTACTTGTCGCGCCAAAATTTAGGATAAAAATCATTCCTATAAAGACACAGATTATACGTTGCCACATCTGTGTATTTTCAATGATTCGATATTAGCATGCGCTAAACTCGTTTGATGTGTGTAATGGTACACCCATACCTGCGTGAATCGGCACGAAGTTTTGTCTATGGTCACACTAAATGCAGATGTCGGAAGACATTATCGTCATGCGTTACGAACTATCGGACTGCATGACGATAGACGCAGCATGGTAACTCGGCTGGCGGATTTTACACACATCAAAGGCGTTTAGCGGATGCCAATGTGGAGCCATTGGAAAGACACAAGTGTGGCAACGTATAATCTGTGCCTATGTCGGAATGATTTTTAACATTAATTTTAGCGCGATAAGTACTCGAAGCTTCATTTCGCAAATATGGGAGTAGCATAAAAACCGCCAGCCAAGTTATCGTGCTGCGTCTATCGTCACGCAGTCTGATAGTTAGTAACGCATGACGATAATGTCTTCCGACATCTGCATTTAGTGTGACCATAGACAAAATTTCGTGACGATACACGCAGGTATGAGAGTAGATTTATAAATTTGTCAGTAAGTCTGCAGTTGACTAATCTGCTGTTTTTATTATAATGACGTGATAATTAAATGTTTATTTTCGTATCCTAACTTTGTATTATCTACAACGTGAAGTTCCTCGTTTTCACAGCTATTGATTGTTGATATAGCTTGCTTGTTCGCATCTAACGATAAAGTCAGTTAATTATTGTTCTTGCCAAGAATAATAACGAATAATCAACAACAAAATAGTTACTATATTAGTCATGTCTTCAATCATCTGTTATCAATTACATAGGAATAATATATTAGATGGGACTTCTTGGCGGAATTTTAGTTTGTGATGTAGTGGATTTTTTTCTAATTCATAATCTTGTATTATTTGACTCTATATTTTATAAACTTGGCATTATATATAAGCCACTTTATTCTAGTAGTAGATTTAGATGATGCCAAACAGCGTATTGTAATAACAGTATTGTCACATGAAAAAAATGTTATGTAACTCAAATAATCTAATAATCGTATTAGCGTCTTTTTAATTCGAAATTTGTATTTCTCTCGACGTATAATATAAACAATTTCTAGCGTATGTATAGTGTAATTAAAAGATTTCAAACTTTGAAGTTGATTACTGCTGAACAAAAATTTTGGTGAAATTGCACACTTATCTGATAAAAACTAGGAATAAAAATGTAACATTTAATGTCACAATACTTTGTCACGTCATAATACAATTGTAAAAGAGTATGAACTTTGAATACTGAACCTTGTTACACAATTATATTACTCACTTGATAACAGGCGTTTTGTCACGACATATTTTTGTTCATAGTTCATAGTATTTAAAAAAAATATATATAGTTCAGATTTAGAAATCTGATGTTCAATATTACGTGGTAGTACGGTTTTTTCTAGTCCATAGCCGACTAACCGCTGAATGCTGAATCAAAAATTTGTCACAATATCTGTTCAGGCGGGTTAACTTGTAAGTTAGTCCCCCTGTAGTTTAACTTGTTTACCATCTTTCAAAAGGTTGAAAGGTTTTCAACATAAATAAGTCCTCGACGTCTAACATACAACAATAAGACATCAATGTCAAGAAAAAAAACCGTCATGGGACGTCTGGCAAATGTGAATCATCCAAATTGTTCGAATCAGACGATTTTCAAATTACAATATAGGAATGCGAACTCATTGCGGCAAGAAAGATTATGCACAGTCAGTTACGCATGGCGTCGCCACGTCTCACACATTTGCCACGTCAATACTCAGGTTTACCCGCAGCTATAGATGTTTCACATCAATTAGTCATCAAATCCACTTCAGTTCAGAATATTAGTTAGTAAGAAATAAGACTCACTCTCCAACTCTTATCCAGTTCAACGCCCAACAGAGTTTTTGACAGGGACGCCAATCCGGAAGCGTCACAGCCACACTGCTCGGCAATGTGCCTCAAATCCAACGTGGACCTCAGAACCACGGAGTAATCCTTCAACAAGTACTTTCCATCATCAGCGGCGGCGACACCCACCTTGTAAATAGTCTCGTCTTCAAGTAGTTCCTGGAAACAATAATTTGATATCATTATTTTCTTTCATACGTATAATAACAATGTAAATGTAAGGAGTCCATACTTTTTTAATTTTTGTGGAAAAAATGTTTCCGGGCTCTAGGAATAGATAATAAAATACATTTTGATCATTTTTAGAAATGCCTGTCAGTTTGTATGAAAACGCATCACTGCTAAAGTAAATTCATGATAGAAGCTAAGAAAATCATAAAGCTAACCTTCGAGTAACACTTAATCTTAACAGCGTGACGGCGCAGGATCAGTGAAGTGATATCGGGAAGCCCTGTATGTCAGTTTACTACTTCGTAATAAACAAGACATTGTAGTTACCATTTACTCACTATATCACAATAGTATATAAATATAATAATAACTTGGCGACCGAGCCTAGCTCGGTTTTTTAAAAAACATTTTTAAATTAAAATAAACTGTTAGGATTGCCTTAAAAAATTAACATTTTTCTATATAAAAAAAATCTCTTTTGCTGTCACTCGGATTCGACATGGGGTTAGACGGATTTTCGAAGCAACCGATTTCCATCTGAGCTATTTTTGTTTTGACAGCGCCGGCGAAATTTACCTTTATATTCTAGCTATATTTTTTTATTACCTGAAAACTCAGTTAAAAAAGTTTTCTATAAATAAAATCGAGCTAGTTCGATTTATCGTCCCCGAAACTACCTACATACTAAGTTTCACGGTAATAGATGACGCCATTTCCGAGATCCTGAATATATACAAATATAAAGATATATAAGAATTTCTCGTTTAAAGGTATTAGATTAGATAGATAGATTTATATGTATTAGATAGATAGATTATAAAGAGGTAAAGTTTGTGACGTTGTAGGAGGTAATTAATATCAGGAATTACTGGTCCGATTTGAAAAATTCTTTCAGTGTTAGCTCATTTATCGAGGAAGATTATAGGCTATATATCATCACGCTAAGACCAATAAGAGCGGTGCACCAATGAAATAAATATTTCAAAATCGGATATGTTTTTCCTTTTGAGAGCTTCCGCTGCGTGTTAGCATTAGCCCAAAGTAAACTAGTCCACGCGAACAAAGTCGCAGACAGAGGCTAGTATTATATATATTTTGTTTCATGTCGAATGTTTTATTAAGAAATTTCACTTAGAAAAACATTTTTCATTAAAAGCAAACGCAATGGCTCTTTAACGTAAAATACCCACGTCACGACCTTCCTATCAACAAAAATATCATTTCCTGGTCCACATACTTGCAAACATTAGCTGCGGTTAGATTTTTTCGAAATGACTATGCTATTGACCCAGCAAGGTCTTAACAGCTTCACTGGACTACTAAGGCGAGCGCTTGCGGCACTCAGCCGATTTCATTTAAGCAGCTGGCTCAAGGGTGCACGGCACACCTCGGCCTGGGCTGCCGCCTGATACATGCAATTCGCGACCTATCTGAGCTGACCTAAGCTAACTATTCATACATATATGAGTTGTTGGAGCATATATGTGTACCAAGCATACATACCTCAACAACTCTTATATATATTTCGTATCGGATAATTTTCCAAACTATTTCAGTTCGATAAGGGAAAGAAACAAAACCCTTTAACTTTCATGTGCAAGCGTGTATGCGTGCACGTGCGTGGGGGTGACATGTGTAACGTTGTTGCAATGATGTAAGATTTTAGTGTCACTGTATCGCGCGAGCAGCGCACTCAAGGGCTCCACGCCGAGGGAACGGACCTAGGCTTGAGCCGCTGCCGAGGGGGGCCCAATCTGGTGGACTGCGGTTAGATAACAAACCGTAACTAAACCAGTCAGATGATGAAATATTCATACTGATGTCATACGTTGCGCGTGGCCATTTAATGGCCCAACGTAATCTACTGAGTTGCGTAATGCTTATCAATATTCTAAACTGCTATGCCCACGACTCCGTATACGTGGAAACCAATCTAAAATAAAGTAAATTTTCAAAATTATTATATATAAATATATATATATAAAATAAAGTAAATTTTCAAAAAAAAGTATTAACCTACTTCAATATTGATCAGAGGCATAAAAATAAGGCACTAAAAACCGGAAAATAAATAGTTTATCAAATTAACCAAATTTAATGAAACATATGAATACGTGTGCTACCAAGAGATGTATTGGAAGTCGGTGCCAACCGAAAATCATATCATCTACATTTAGGTACAAAGGCACCGACTTCCAATGCATCTCTTGGTAGCACACGTATTCATAGGTTTCATTAAATTTGGTTAATTTGATAAACTATTTATTTTCCTGTTTTTAGTGCCTTATTTTTATGCCTCTGATCAATATTGAAGTCGGTTAATACTTTTTTTTGAAAATTTACTTTATTTTTCCATTTTTAGTGTACATAATTATTTTTTTTCTAAAACATGCGGGTCACCTGATGGTAAGTGATCACCGTTGCCCATGGATACCTGCAACACGAGAGGAATCACAGATGCGTTGCCGGCCCTTAAGAAAGGAGTAGGCTTGTTTCTTGAAAGTTGTGTTACTTTGTCACGGATCCCATAATCAGAACCTAACCAAACTCTCATCAAACTACCCTTGAAGAACATCCTTTACAATAAAAAAGGAATCATCGAAATCGGTTAGCATGATATTGAGTTATTCGTCTATTTGTCGTATACACACCAAATACAAATTTTACACTTATATGGTTTTGCACTGGATGCCGTTGACAGAACTGGACCAAAAAAAAATGGGACCACACGGGAAGCACTAGCTTTCAAATAAAAAAAGAATCATCAAAATCGGTTCAGCCAGTCCAAAGTTATGAGGTAACATATAAAAAAAAAAAAAAAAAAACATACAGACGAATTGATAACCTCCTCCTTTTTTTGAAGTCGGTTAAAAATAATGTTAATCTGAGCATCTGCCTACATTGATAGATGAAGTCACGCCAACATTCTTAGTTCTTCGCTGTCGAATGCAGATAAATTTTCGTGGACCCACGCTTACGAATTGTAAACCCTTATTTTTTTTTAGTACGCCAACGTGGACCCCCGTCGAATATTCCGTGGACCCCTGCGGGTCCACCTATACCACTTTGGGAACTATAGATTCAAAACTATATCATATATTAGACTTCATAATTAACTAAGAGTAATCTTTTAGTAATTTATAACAATTTTAATTTGTAAAAATGTACTACAGTAATTCATAATTGTCTTAAATAAACAAAATCTAAACATATAATAAGAATGTAAATCTAATATGTATATGTACTTTTATATTTTTGTAAAAAAAATGTTAGACGTGTCTATGAATAAGTAATAGAATACATTTAGACTATTTTTACAAATATCTGTCGGTTTGTTTGGACACGCGTCACTGATAAAGTACTACTTTCACGATTAATAACTAAAATCATAAAACATGTCCTTTACTAACATAGTCTTGGTTTCACTAAAATCGGTTCACTCTATTCGATCATTTTATTAGTTCGGTGAAGCTGATAAGACCTTGCTAGTTCCATAGCGTAGTCAGTTAGAGAAAAAAAAAGGTCCACTCTATTAAGGGTTATTGTAATTCTAATGACGACGCGATTTAAGTACGAGAGAAAAGTAGTATAAGAAAACGGACCTAATACAATCAGACGTTTTTATTAATCACCGTTTTTTTACATTAAATTCCACGCGGACAGAGTCACGGGCACCGCTAGTAATCTATATGAATATAGGTCACACGTGCACAGTCGCGTGGCCATCTAATACTGTACGAGGAAATATTGATTCAATAAGCATGACGTCACACTTTATTGGGATTTCACACTTTACTAATTTGAGCGAGGAATTCTTGCATATACTATGCGTAAGAGGGTTCTTGAAAAGGTGTCTAAATAATCGAACTGTAAATGTAAATACATACTTGTAAGCGAAGAAACAATGATGTACTCACATTGCGCAGTTAAATTTAGTAAAGTTCATTGTATAAAGTACACTACTCGGTTGCATTTCCAATTTGAGTTTATTGTAAACAAGACACGCTCTAAAAAAGAGACTTCCTTGATAGTATGATTCCATTATAATATTTTCTTCTTTAATACTTATTTGTTACTATGTGCTAAATTGATACTGTATGAAGGTCTCCATTAGTTACGTACGGAGTTTAACACTAAACCTACCAGTAGCGGTCAAATTGACCGTTTTCAAACTTTTTATCCAATTTACACATTTTTTAATGTTATAATATTGTTATCAAACTATATGACAATTCTTAGAATATCCATATAATATTTTCTTCACTCTTTACTTTAAGTTATTTTTTTCTTTTTCCAAAAAAAAGTTGTTATGTGACCTACCTACCGCGGCCGGTCAATAAGACCGGCGGGAAAAACTGTTATAAAGTTATTTCAAAGTAAATTTTTTACGGCTATCTCAGAGTCGCTTATAGTTGAAAAGAGTAGATAAAAATAGTATTGATTGCAGTCTCAAGTAGTGCACTTCTAAAAAGGTTTTTTACCGTTATTTATTTGAAGAAGAGAAGGTAAAGTATCTGTTGTAGATATTTACCCTAAAAATGTCAAAGCATTTGAAAATTACAAATTACCTAAAAAATATAACGGACATAGAAGAAGAATTTTCACATAATGATGAACAAGAAACTTTTGTAAGTGAAAAAAACATGGAAATAGATCAAGAACTATTTACAAGTGAATTAGAATCAGAAAGCGATAGTGAAGAGGAGAATATTATAAATAAGCGTTCAGGGCAGAAAAAAAGAGGGTTTTATTGTCATCCGAAAGTGAAATAGATTTAGATTATATTTAGATATATACATAACATTTGTATAGCAACGTGAATTTCACCATTTAGGAGTAGTAAGCATCATAGGTGAGTCACCTAGGTGTTTTCCGTATACAGAGTTAAAACAGATGACTAAACAATGACAATTGTAAAACTCATTAGCATAACATATCTTTACAATCTAACACTGAACGTCATTCAATAAAAGTAGTTCGTTCTTAGAAATGTAGTCATAAACAAAACATTTTTTTATCATATTGTGCACGGTAAGGCGAAATTTCATCATGCCCTTGAAATCGATCGCTTAGATATTATGCTTTACCTCAGTGGTACTCAACCTTCCTTTTAAACAGATCATAAACACGTTTCACTCATGGTGTCGCGTGCAGCAAACTACAAATATTTAGGTATTAATATAAAAAAAACGTAATTTCAAATTAACAACGTATTTATCTAGTGGAAAATGGTTGTCCAATAAAACAAGCTCGGTATAATAACCCTTATATCATAAGGAAAGTATTGCGGTCGGGTTATCTGAAAATTAAAATGAAGGATAATCGGGTGGACCGCAGGTTGAATATAGCTGCTTTACCTTATCTATGCCAAGGTCGAAACTTCGTTTATTAATTAAATGTTGTTTTTCTTGTAATTTCTGTTACATACTAATAGTTGTTGGCAACAAGATTTTTTCTAAAACATTATAAACTATATTATACGCTCTATATATCGGCGTGAGACTTTAAAATACCTTATTGCCAATTATTCATTTTCTTTTATTTTTAGCAACTAATCTTCTTATAAATTAGTAATTCTATTGTCTTGTAAGTAATGATGTTACAAGTTTCTTGCGATCATTTCAATGTTTTGACAAGATAGTGGGACGCTTGTTAGAATTTTACAAAGAACATTTGTGGCAAGTCAGAACTCATGCTCCGTGGTATTATTTCCCATCCACTTCACTTGTGCACAATAACGAAACTATATTAAGCAAAACACCATCGATATTACAAAACATAGAGTCAAATAACACAAGATTATGAATAAAATATAAAATCCACTATATGACAAATATAAAATCCACCATATGACAAATATAAAATCCACTATATGACATTCCAAGATTCCGCCAAGAACTCCTTTGTTACGAATTAGATTAATTGTAAAATTCTGTTTGTCTCGAATCACAAAGTAGAATAGCACATAATCGACTACAGTACCTGGTTTTTTATTGTACGTCGGCGAGAAGACCAAGACAATTTGCTAACTTCGGTTTCGTATAGCATTATCTTTGTCTATCGTAATCTTTGCGTTGTGCGATAGAGAACGCTTTACTAAATCAAAGCAAGGTCTTAGCCGAACGTCTCACTCTTTTCCACGACGTGCCAAATTCAATACCAAGTACTGTACCTGTTGTCTACCGCCTTTTAAGTTTACCTTATTACTTCTTGATCCAGCTGTATTTTAGAATCTTCTTTCATACTAAGTTTCTTTTTGTATTAATTTCTAGAGACTCTTTACTCTGCATCTTTTTTCTGCTTTCATGTATTCTGTTAGTTGTGTTAAAGATCGTTTTAAATGTGAGCAACTATTGTTATTATTTTAGTTAACTATAATACATCAGACGTTTAACTGAGATTATTGCCTGTATGGCGACTTTATTTTGATATTTTATAGGAATTTTAAAATTATAATCCACAATGAAACACGTCTGAGCGTCCACGGTCCGATGGATGAACCCACTAATTGCGTCGTCAGTCACTCGGTATAGTAGACAAATTAACATCGTTACTAGCATTGTAATAAAAGCGAGTCTACAAAAATGTGTCAGTGATATATACAAAATATGGCTTACTTTCAGAGAATTGGGCAGCGTTTCCATATCGGCCAATCTGAACAATCCACATAGACCGTCAAGAGAGGACAGTTGTACCAACGCCACGGGTTTACGCCTACCATGTTCTGTGACCCACTCGCAGTCAAATCCGAGGGCTCTGTGTTCATTACACCTCCTAGAAAATATCGTTTTATTTTTAACAAGACCTAATTATAATCTACGCTTTAATATTGTCATTATCGTTAAATCCTTAATTTCCAGAGTAGTTCAGGTGGACCGCAAGGGGCCACGGGAGACTCGACCTCGAGGGTCTACGTTGGCGTGACAAAAAAATGGGGGTTCACAATTCGTAAGCGGGGGTCCATGAAAATTTATCTGCTTTCGATAGTTAAGAACTATAATGTGGACTAAACTTCACCTATCAATGTAGGCAGATAATATTTTAAAAAGCTCAGCTATTATTACTTATAAAAACTTGCATGTTCCATATTCAGTACAACGTGTCGAGATTGGTAAATGTCCATAGTTAAGTAGATCTGTTTGTCGAATTTTGGGAATATGGTAGAAATGTGTCTACTAACTAAATTTTAAAAGTGGTGTATGAGAAAAAAGTTTGTGAACCTCTGATTTACACTCTGTACGCGAACTCGGCACAAATAAACAAGAATGAGTTATTGACGGTTGGAACCAAAAGCGATGAGGGTTTCTAAGAATAATCCGTCTCCAACATTATCAAAACATTGTAATAAAGACATTAACCATCCAGTTTTCACACTCGTGTTTTAAAAGAAATATAAAGCGCGCCACGAAGCTCCTCTGTTCTATTTTGGGCATCGTTATATATTGTGTCATAGGCCTAGAAACTGTGACAATCTGGGTCATGTTATGTTTGAGACGCAATAAAACGAGTAATACTTTTTTAGGTACTGCCACTGCTAGGTTAGTCTACATCGCTTACTCCCATAGCTTATGTCATTTTGCTGTGCGGAACAGCAGCTGAGGTAGACACCTTATATTTATTACAAAAACAGGTACTCTCAGGTATTCGGAATCATAACTCTACTCTCCCAATACATTCTTGATAATTTAATGTATGACTGTCAAAACTTTGAAGAGCTATATATCATATAATATTAGTATAGAAAAGACCAGAATGATTTAAACACTAGAAACTGTGACTAACTGGTTATCCGATGTTTCATACGCAGTAAAACCAGTAACAGTATTCAGGTAATAGTGTTATGTTTTACTACAAAGACCCAAAGCGTATTATTAATTTGCCAGGCAGTCAGTTTAAGCTCCATGTTAAACTGACTTTCTTGTCCAAAGGCAATTAATAGAGTGATCAATATGTGAACGATGGTGATGTTCTGGCATTAACACCTCAAACTATGCATCCACTAAAACGATTGTAACATTAAAGTATTTTTAATATATGTACGTTAAAAAGGAAATCCCGATCGAGTTTCTTGCCGATTCTTATCCATGACTGGGTTGTTCTCCGAACTGGTGGTAGTTCCATGTTCATAAGCGCATTCTTAGAGCTTAAATTAAATACATTATTTTTTGATTTTCATTGACTTTGAAGTATAATCTGTTGCAAAAGTAAATGGTTAAAATTTTAATACAGATTTAGACATAAAGCGTATTAGACGTTTTGCGATCCGCGTTATCAGTTGCACACGTACATATGGCTGCTTTATCAGCCTATTGCATAAATATGTGTAAACTATTCTTTAAATACTTTTTCCCGAATTATTACTATTCTTTAAATACTTTTTCCCGAATTATTACTAACTGTTAGAAATATTTAAATAGGTTATATTCATGTTAGAAAACATCACTAAATTGGCTTTAAAAGTGTGGTTTTCATGTAGGTATCAAGAATAGAACATATGGAAATGAGTTTGTAATAGATACACAGTACATAAACAAATCACATTAACCTTATACCACAACACAACTGGGTTGGCATAAATAATTATACAATATATGGTGTCAATAGTCACATTACAAAAGGTTACACACTGTGGTGTAAATGTTATTGAGGATCAATGAAGGTAAATTGTCATTTATTTATATTGTAGTCTGCATACAACCCATTTACCTATACCTACATTTAACAATCTGATTTATTTACGGAAACAAAGATAAAAAAGGACCACAAAAATAATTAATATGATAACAATTAGAATTATATGAAAAAAAATTGTACAATGAATCATTCTAGTTTCTAGAATTTGTTTCTATTTCTATATACATTCCCATTTAAAATAAATAAAAAAACATGTCTTTTTTCTGACAAGTTAATTTTAAGGAGGAAGACTGATGAAGGATAATAAAAAAAAAAACAAACAAGAACTGTGTTCCTGCAACCTTTATTGGGGGAAAAATGTATCAATGAATAAATTCATTATGAATTACATTGTGTGGATCTCTGCCTAATGGTGATACTACAATGATTAGACAAATAACGAAATATCGAAGTTTATAGTTTTTTTGTTAGTGTAGTCTTGTGAAGCTGTTAAGACCTCGCTGGGTTAATAGCGTAGTCGTTTCGAAAAAAAAAAAAAAGTTTTTTTTACAAGGAAAAACATATTGGCAAGTTAGAAACAAATTTTAAAAAATCCTCAAAAGTTTACCTCCTTGTAGCATGCATCTCATTGCATCATTATTCTCAGATTAGAGGGTTATCTGTATTTTAATTACAGCCTTGAATTTTCAAGAGGGAAGTTTATGGATGTAATTTAAAGAAGTCTAATTAGCTAACTTAAATTAATTAGTTACACATTTTTAAAGATTTTTTTTCTAAAATGCATATATTTTCATGTAATATTCACAAACATTATGTTTTGCTGCTACAATTAAAAAAAAAAAAACAAAATCAATAAACCTACATATTCATACCTAGTCACCCTTATAACATTTGAAGGAGGAAAAGTAATATACATATTGTCATGTCAAGAAATTGGGACAAACCTATATAGTGGAATGCAAAAAAATAACAATTACACAGCATAAACATTTTCTTTAAGTATAAATGTATAAAAACGACTTATTTTGAAATATTACTATTTTTCCAATTAACTATAGCCATAACATATATCATAAGTACATAATAAACATGTGCAGTGGTATTACAAAAAAGTTAAATACGTATTAAATACTCGCTTAA